>APFE030732972.1:0-76602 GCA_000404065.3 Pinus taeda | reverse complement strand
AGGCTTGTTCTAGATATGAGTTTTCATTCCTACTCAATCTCTGCTCATGTGTTATCAGTGATGCATGTAGCTCATCAACTGAAAAGTTTGAGAGATCCTTGGTCTCTTCAATGGTGGTGACAATAGCATCAAACTTTGAGGGTAAGACCCTCAGTATTTTCTCCACAATCCTCCTATCTTCAATGGTTTCTCCATGAGTCCTCATCTGTGTGACTAGACCAATTACATGTGTGAAGAATGAGTCAATATTGTCTGACTCCTTCATGTTGAGATTCTCAAAATCTCTCCTCAGCAACTGTAGTTTTGCTGTCCTCACTTTCTCCATGCCTTGGTAGGCTGTCTTGAGAGTTTCCCATGCTTCCTTGGATGTCTTAGCTCCTGCTATCCTTGGAAACACACTCTTGTCTAATGCTTGATACAAGAATACAATGGCTTTTGCATCCTTCTTCCTATTGCTCTTCAATAGGTCTTTCTCTCCTTGAGTTAATCTGTTAAACTCAGTCTCATTTGCTGGTTCATCAAAACCATCTACAACTATTTCCCATAAATCTTGACATGCAAACAGGGCTTTCATGGTTATTGCCCAGTAGTCATAATCCTTCCCATTGAACTGTGGGAATCGAGGGTTAAACAAACCCATACCAGTGCTTGTGCCGGCCATTCCTTGCATCTTCAGCTATGCTTCAACTTCTTGACTGTATGTCTTAAAACAACTGACTGCTGCAACCAAAAGACTTCTCTCTTCAGCTTCTTTGTCACCTACAAAGAGCCTAAGCCTGCTCTGATACCACTGTTGGGTATTTTTTTTACTTCTATGTTTGAGATGGATAAATACCAAAACCATCAAAATATAAAACACAGAGACTATGCTCTGTTTCCTTTGCTCCAAGATCTTTTACACAGAGAAGTCTTTTAAAAATAATTACACAGGACAGAGTATTTCACCACCATAAAATTTCCATTCATTAAACAAAAAGCATTTACATATTCATCCTCTTTTACTCAGAGGGATTCACCAAAACATTTTCACATAAATTACTCTGCCTCCTATGAAATTTTACACCACTGTGTGTAAATATTTCATTTACATTCACTGCTGTGAAAACAAAACTTACAGGGAGTTACAGAGTTACCTTTTCACCTGTGTGAAACAATACATGGTTTGAAAGCAAAACAACCCACTGGTTTTCATTTACTTCTTCTCTTTCTCCTGCACTCCTGTGCAATTTTACTTCTTACATTATCAAGACAACATTTTTACTCTGCTGCATAAAAATCCCTTTTACATTACAGACCCAAAGTATTTATGCACTTCTGTGCATTCCCTGCAATACAAAATTCACCTCTCTCTAGTTTTTCATTCGCTGCTGCGAATTCAAGTTTTCTATCTCACTGTGTGAGATTCACAAAAATTCTCATTGGCCCTGCGGACCCCCTGTCTCCTCTCTTTTTTTTCATATGCAAAATTACATTTCAATTTCTTTCAATCCCCGTGGGTTTTTTTTACATAACAAAAATTGGGGTCAACGCCATATTAAAAAAATATATTAAAAATAAACTTACCCATACGCTATATTAACTTCGCCGTAAAATATTAACGACCCTACCAAAATAAATGTCAGCTATTTAATATACGGGATGGGCAATACTTATGGACCATACTATATTAATGTTATATCAGACCCGTATGCACTTTTTAACCAGCGGAGAACTTTCAGGAGATCAAACGGCGGAGAGACTTGACTTTAATCCAACGGCGGAGGATGGATATCGGAACATCATTTTGACTGTACTTTACACCATCGGGCAGCTTTGTCAAATCGACGGTGGTAAATGCTGGAGGTAAATCAACGGCTGAGAACGATATCGGAAGGGGTTAGTTAGGTGAAAGATATCTTCCGATGGATTGTCAGTGCTGATGTCAGGCCAGCATCAGTGCTTGAACAGCTGTCAGCTCCCAATTGCATCGGAGCTCGTTGCACGGAACCCGCCTTTTGCTGAAGGGTGGTGCGATATGAGACCAGCGGTTTTGATTTCCTGCGGTGGTTTTCTCCGTTGACCGCTGACCCGTGCGCGGGCAGTGAAATTATATATTTTAACAGTAAGATGGGGAGTTTAATATATTTAAAACTTGAATTTCTTCAATCATCACCAGGAGGTCAGGGATTTAAAATATATTTAAAACTCAAATATTCGTTTCGCGAGAATCATTAAACTCTGTAAGCCAGCGAAGACGTCATCATTTTTATTGAGCCAAGCTCCGAGAGGCTCGAGCTGACCATTTCATTTTGGTTTCCATGTAATTTCCATTGCTGTATTCCACAATAGTGCCGGAAAGCGACACTAGGGAACCCGGTGGGAGCCAGGTTTGGTTTATCGGCATTTCCAGGAAGCAGAACACACGGAGGGTACTATTATATTTCCAATAAAATAACCTAAAAAAATGATAAATGATTGCATTTTCCTAAAAAATGATAAATGATTGCATTTTCTTTACTCTAAATAGAAGTCAATATGGTATAATGTGGACTCCTTAGTTTTGTTCTCTGCCCATATTGTATAATGTAGAGTCCTTGTTTTGTTTTGTTTTGTTCGCTGTCAATATGGTATAATGTGAGTCATTGTGTTGTTTCCATAGAAGATCAATTCTTCCCAGCAAGTCGAGTAGCAAGGGATTGTTTATGGTTGCTTTGCCTTTGACTTGTTCAATGATGATCTTGGATGTTCAGTGTCCTTGTTTTGTTCTCTGCCAATATGGTATAATGTGGAGTCGTTGTGTTGTTTCCATAGAAGATCAATTCTCCCCAGCGAGTCGAGTAGCAAGGGATTGTTTATGGTTGCTTTGCGTTTGACTTGTTCAATGATGATCTTGGAATCTGAAATTAGCCATGATACGATTTAGAAGTTGATAATAAAGATAGATATAAAAAAGATGTGCCCAGTAAACCCCCAATTGAGTAAGGACCGCTTGGGTGAGTATGACCCAACCCCCCAGACACAGACACCTAAATTCCCACCCAGAAATCCTTTTGAAAAAACGATCTACAAGCCATTGCCAATCAACAACTCTGTAACTACAAGGTTTAATACGATATCCAAGGTATTTCATACCATTTTGGATATCACTGCCTCGATGCCAAAAATATTTTTGATATATGCAATAGAATCCATGTCACATTGTCCATGATACAAAATAGATTTATGAACATTCATATGAAAGCCAGTGGCATTTGTGAATCTTCTGAAAATATGAAAAAGACATAGGCATGCAATTCAACATAACATACCCATGATGAATACATCGTCGACGAAGAAACCATGTGATATGCTGATGTTGTTTCCCATTTGCAGAGCCTGGAATTGTTCTTGGTGACCACCCTTTTTATATGCAAGCTCAACCCATCCATCGCCAAAATGAAAAGCAGAGGTGAGAGGGAGCATCCCTGGCGGAGACCCCGACCAACTCGGAAGAATTTCGATGGATATCCATTTATGATAACAACATAATTGACATTAACAACACACACCATGGCCCAATCGACACATCTGGGCTGTAGACCAATTTTGATGAGAACCAGTCCGAGGAAACCCCAATCCAGATAGTCATAGGCCTTTTGTAAGTTGACTTGCATAATTGCAGCATTTAATTGTTTGGAATGTATCATATGCATGCATTCTTGTGCATTTGCAACAACGTCATGTATAAGCCTGTCCTGGAGGAAGTCGTGCTGTTCAGGTGAAATATGGCGTGATAGAGTGAAACACATACGACCAACAATGGTTTTTAAAATGATTTTGTAAATGAGATTGCAGAGTGATATAGGTATGAACTCTGCAAAGCTAGTTGATGGACAACACTTCAAGATGAGTAATATGGTTATGAATATTACCAGTGATCCTCGACTCCTCCACCATACCCAATAAGTCTTCTTTGAACATATCAAAGAAATGGGTGAAGAGTTCTACTGCCCATTTGTCTGGTCCCAGACTTTTATCACCCTTGAAGGATTTTAGAACGCCAAGTAATTCCCCTTCTGTGACCTCCTTAAAAAGTTCATCATTTGAATCCTCATCATACATAGTCAGGTATGGTTCAATCCCCCATATGAGGTCCTCCGCAACAATATCTTCATTACGACCATATGCACTTTGGAAATGGGCGACGACGACATTACTAATCTCCTCCTGTGTCTGGATGTATTGTCCATCAACTCTTTTTATCCCCCATATAGGGTTGATGTCGCGTCGATGATTTGCATAACAGTGGAAGAATTTAGTGTTGCGATCACCTTCCTTGATCCATAAAGCCCGACTTTTCAACTGCCATGTGGATTCCTCTATAGAGAGGAGTTGTTTCTTCTTTAGCTCAAGGGAATGTATGCTGGACCGAGTAGTAGCAAATAGACAGTTGGAGGAAATCATAGGGAGTAAAGAATCCAGTTCCCGCTGAATGTCAAGGAAATCCTTTTGCAAGTCCCTATATTTCTGTTTCTGCCAAGATTTGACCTCCCCACGAAGGATGTCTAGTTTTTCAAGTATGTTAACCATAGGGGAAGGACCATTTGCACAAACACAACCCCATGTATCCATCACCAACATATTAAAGTTCAAATCCTCAAGCCAGGTCCTATTAAATTTGAAGGGTATGCCCATGCGCATATCCATTTGCCTCCATTGCAATGTGATGGGTCTATGGTCGGATATAAAATTGCTGATGATATTCACGTGGACATCACCAAGATGGCCCAACAAATGTTCTTGAAGCAAAAAACGATCCAGTCGCTTGACAACATATGCCTCGCCAGTGCGACCATTGTCCCATGCGGGCGTCATTTTCGCAGGGCATATATCCACAAAGTTGTGCATCAGAATGGCATCATGAATCATCACAGCCAGGGGATCAATATTCCTGGTGCGACCCCACACTTTTTCCAGTTCGACAGTGCAGTTGAGGTCCCCAACGATGATGAGTGAGGCTAACTTCATCATACCAGAAGTTATCAACCTGTCCCAAAATACAGACCTATCCTTATATGGAGCATAAATGTTCAGGATATGAACATGACCACCTAGGCCTCAAATGTTTCCCTCAAGTAAAATTCCCGCAAAGTACTTGTAGGCTTTAATCTTGACCCAACGAGGGTCCCATATGGCCACCAGCCTGCTAGAGAGGCCCACAGTAGGAGTAGCAAAAATATACCAGTTCGGAAACATTTTCCGAAAATATTGAACAACTTGTGGAACATAATGCATGGTTTCTTGTATAAGGATGATGTAAGGATGCAGAGTGGAAAGGAGACACTTGAGAGCTAGGTATCTCGGGGCAGCCCCTAGACCCCTGATGTTAAGGGAAATGATAATAGTCATGAGAGTTCGTTTTCGGGCATCTGTGCTCTAAGGGCCCGTGAGGGAGGGATGTCAGCAATATGTACATCTACCAGAAAGTGATCCATGGGAGATGAATGCGGGTTAGTCTTGGGTCATCCCCGAAAATTATGACTACCACGATTTTGTTTTCGTCAGACTGTAATATTCCCTGCTGAGGATGGGCTAATATGAGGTGAAGTGAAGCCAGGAGGTTTATGAATGGTGAGAGTGCATAAATCCAACATTTTCCTTTGTAAAAGGAAGTCTAGGTCATTGCCAATAAAGTTAGAGGGAGAGTCTAGTGGCGAATTAGGTGGCGTGACACTATTCCTAGGACCCTTAACCTTATTAGGGAAGTGGGAGGGTGACGGTGAAGGAACGTACGAAATATGTGAGGTGGATGGAATGTCATGGTATGGATGGGGTGCCAAAAATAGAGTAGGTATTTCTTGACAGGGGTAAGGTATTGGAGAAGGTTGATAGATTCATGGGACAGGACTAACAGGAACTGAAAAATCAGATATGGTAGAGGATATTGAGGAAGACAGAACCGTAATGGGCGAAGAGCCATATATGGAAGAACCAAAAGCATGAGGTCGGTTAGAATTAGAGCCACGTAACATACCTGTTTGTTGCCAATGTAGAGCACCATGTTGCTCATTTTAACCAGGACGACCCCTGCCAGAGTGTGACATCGATGATCTGTCAAAACATTTTCAACCATGCAATTGACCTCCCGGTCGACGTGGGCATTGAGCCATCAGATGTCCAATATGGTGGTAGAACGAGCACCTGAAGGGTACCCCCCAGTAATCCAGCCTCTGAGATAATTGAGTCTCACCCCAATGTAGTTCAATGTGGTCCGAAACACCCCCCCCCGATACTCCTTCTCAATAAGTATCTAGGTGACTCTTTTGTCTGGAGCCCCCAGACATCATGGGTCAACATAAACAAATTTGCCAATTGCATTGCCAATATCCATTAGAGCTTGTTTAGTCCATAAATCAATTGGAAAGCCAGGCAATTTCACCCAGATCAACTTGTTATGCGGCATGTTATGAAGTGGATTATACCCGATATACCATGAGTGAAGAGCTAGGAAGCTCTTACCATTTATCCATGAGATAGCTTTGATTTTCTCCAAGTCCTCCTGCCTAAGAAAATGAAAGCTATACCATCCTTTCAATAGGCAAACAACAGTCGGCAAGTACCCAAGCATAGATTTCCATTTCCTTTCGACTCAATTTCGCATCTCAGAGTCACTCATTTCAGAAAAGTATCACCTACTGATGAGTGCCCGTTTATGGAGGCTGGTTATACGATCAAACAGAGCAACATTGTCCAAAGCCAGAGTTGGAGGTGGGGTGATGGTGTTGATAGATTGATGCCGTTGCTTGGAACGTCGACCATGAATTGCATACGCGCCACCCTGTGGAATAGGAAGCGCATGATCACCATATGTTACCCGATCATCCCCCTAAGATAGTGTGCCATGCATCGAGGGAGTGTGGGCCACTATGACATTCGTAGCTAGATGTGTTTTTTCAAAGAGACTCAGCATCCAAGTTGGCTCAGATGAGATCCTTGTTGGCAGACACGTTGGATGCCAGACCCTCCATAATCCAAATTTGGAAAGAGAAACACACAAAGAATACCTGTAGGCCCCTTTGACAAATTAAATGAAAAGTGCAGGGAAGTAGATGGGAAAATCAGGATGGAATGTCCTAAATTAATCACTCTGTACCTCGGGATCATGCATGCAACATTCACGAGGGAGAGAGAGAAAGCAGGGATTAAATCATCCAACCCGCGAAGGATTAGGACACCACCAGAAGGTCATCCAAAATAGGAAAATGCCAAGGGTACTGACACAAGGAATAATCTACTAGATTTGGGGTGATGAGCAAGGTCTGAGATCACATGGGAAAGCGTCTGGATGATGTGTGGCCATAAATGTTATGTGTTGCAAGGTGGTACATGCCACGTACCCACCGTGAATTGAGACAACTGCCAGAAAAGGCAGTATTCCGGCGATCGGAAAATAACCAGAGGGAGCCCAACACTGATGGCCCGTCGAAACTAGTAGCAAACTAGAGATAATGTAATGAAAACATAGTAAATGGAAGGCCTACAGTCCCTCACAGCTTGTGAATGAAGGCAATCGCCAGAAAAGGTAGTATTCCGGCAATCGGAAAATAACCAGAGGGAGCCTAGCACCGATGGCCCGTCGAATCTAGTAGCAAACGAGAGAGAAGGCAAGGAAATAATAGTAAATGGAAGGCCTACAATCCCTCACAAAAGCAACAGAAATAACACCCAACACAGGGCATCCAATTACAAATGCAGAAACAACAATGATTACAGGGTCTAGAAATAATGATGGAGTTGGTCCATTGGTGCCAATGCGGAATGTAAATGTTTGCATTCAAACAGGAGCGCAGCCGAGAAGAAAATGTACATAAAAATTTCCAAATAGGGTTAAAACCAGATGGCTTATGGTCGAAAAAAGAGGGGATGAAAGTGGGTGGTGAATATGCAGTATAGAATGTAAATAGCAAGTGAAAATATCAATATAATGTGACAGAGTTTTGGCAACAACAGATTGAGAATTAACATGCTAATACCCCTGTAAGCCCATAGAAGTATATACCTAAACAGAGTTGAGCAGGCTGAGAAAAGGTGAAAGAATCCAAACAATATGTCTAGATGCCAATAAACCCACCTATAATGGCCGCTAGGAGAGCCTATTGATACTAGATAGAGCAATTTAGCCCATGAACCAGTGCTGCATACCATAAACCCCACTCAAACCATGTGTGGGTCAGTAGTGTCACTACATTAAACAATGTATAATTGTTTTTGACATTGTCAATAGTAAAAGATAATTCACTCAAACCATGTGTGGGCCAGGAGTGTCACTACGTTAAATAGTGTATAATTGTTTTCGACATTATCGAAGTTTCGACAAAAGATAATGTATAATTTCTTTAGAGAAATTTTAGAGTGAAATCATATTCAAAGAACACATTAAAAAATATGTGGTCAACCGTTGTGTTGATCATATCTTTTAATCTAATTTCATTAGATTCTTTTTTTGAAACAATATGAATTAGAGAAGTTTCAATTTAGAGAGTGTATAATTGTTTATGAAATCTTTTTTCATCAAAATTCTATGTATATCTAATGAGTCACGTTAAGGTTCAAGATTTTGGTGTTTTCATTCTTTTCTTGTTTTATAATTATGTGGCATGAAGATTCAAGATTCTTAACCATGAAGATTCATCCTCACTTTATTATGGAAATTCTTATTCTATAAATAGGCTTTGTTACAGTATCATGGGCCAATATTATGACTTATTAATACCACATCCAAAAAACCAATATCACACTTGTTCATATGACATTTTTAATTTAATTAAAAGGAAAAAAAAGTGCATAAGTACTTTGGAAATAAATTTCAACTTTTTATTTGTGAATACTACTAAGAATACTCTAGAATATTTCGTGGAGGTTAAATCTCTACAATCCACCTAATAATTATTGATAATTAAATTAAAGTTATGGAAACCCTATTCCAAAGACATAATGATAGATATGATAAAGAGTTGAAAACATAATATATTAAAGGATGGGTTTATAGGGTATGTGATGGCCATGCAGCAAGAACAGGATTAGGGTATGTGATGGCCAAGCCGCAAGAGCAGGATTACATCATCAGGGCCCTGGAGGAGTTTTGAGGAGTTTTTATTGGATGTGATGACATTCCCTTGGCATTTCCATCATTCTGATAGATCGCCTTTCGTTTTGTTACATTCCAACAACTTAAAAGAATAACATTATTATGGGGCCTAACTTAATTAGAAATGTTCAAGGTGGCATTTTAGGAAGATTGTTTGATGGAACACTTCAATGTAATAGCTTGTTGGAATTGAAGCAAGAAAATCTATAGGATGAGATGCCGAGAAGTGACTTCCAGTGGCCGAAGAGAGTATGGTGGGCGATTTACCATTTTCCTTAATTAAAAATATTTTAATTAGTCATTTAATTAAGGAAAAATGATTAATTGGAGGAAAATGCCCAAAAGTGACTTAAGTGAAATAAAATAAAATTAAAAAGTCACTTAAGATAAAGTAAATGCAAGAGCTTTTAGAATAATAAAAGAATAATAAAATAAGATGCTTCTAGAGGCTTTGAGATCTATCCATCATATATATATATAAAAGGAGGAGGTAGTCATTTGAAAACATCTTGGATTTGTGTATTGTCTTTGTGGTGAGGTTTTGAGAACCGGATTCTCTACTTCAATAGTAGCCCCTAGACGGAAATCCTCGAGTGATTCAATGAGAGTGGGCGAGCATCCTTCTCTTCCCTTGGTGAATCTATTCAAAATTCATAGGTTGCAATTTATTGATTTTCAGTTTGTTTTGGAGGCCAATTGACCCATTATTGTAGATCTATTTGGGACCATCGTTGAACCATATTCTTGCTCGTGTACCACCTTATTTACATATTAATAAAATAGGGTTGAGATCTTTAGCATGTTTATATCATCTAAGTTGAGATCTTTAGCATGTTCATATTGTCTATTATTCAGTTGCAGATTCTATTTTTCGTTTTTGCTATAAATTTTGTGATTTAGTTTGTATAAATCGTTTATAATGCCCAAGCCTTACATTTCTAAAACTATTTTCTCCAAATTTTATTATATTTAGAACATTACAATTTCTAAATAAATAAATTTAAATTATACAATTAATTAAAATAATTACATTCAAACCTAATATAATTTAGAGAAATTAATAAGTGTACTCTCACAAATAAATCTACCTACCTTGAAAACTATACTAATACCTAATGAGCCACATATTTTGGAAAAAAAAGTTAGCAAAAACGGTTAAACATACGTTATAGCCATTAATATGCAGAAATTGATATCTTTGCTCTCACATATAAAAATACAAACCTTGAAAATATACCAATACCTTACCAGGCACATATGTCCTGATATGTTTCCTCTCGCATATAAATCTACATGCCTTAAAAATATACCAATACCTTACCAGCCACATATTTCTCCAGGAGAAGTTAAAATACGTTGGAGCCATTACTATGCAGAAGCAAACCAGGTGAATATCACCTCAGCATAATGTGGCCATTCAAATTCTCCAACGAGTTTCTAGTCACTACCTTGCCCCTTAAGGAAGGCGTAATTTGGTCGGTATTCACTCGTGATAAATGTCTGCACTATGGATCGATTGAGAAACTCTGAGAAACTCGTGATGAATGTCTGCAGTATGGATCGATTACATTTAGTGTAATTGTAATGATGATTACATTAGTCATTTAGTGTAATTGTAAGGATGATTACATTAGTCATTTCTGATGGAGGGGTTTGGCACCTATACCAGTTATTACTTCATATATAGAGTATGAAAAATGCAGTTGCAATGTATTTCGTTATTTCATCTAGGAAGTGTGATGGTTTAAGGATCCGAGATGCTGGTTACAAAGTCCATTAAAATTAGTAACAGGGACTTGATCAAGTAAACTATTTCTTAAACTATTTTTTAAACCTTAAACCAATTATTTTTCATGTAAAACTTTTCTTAAAACTATTAAACCTTAAACCAATTATTTTTCATGTTTAACTGATTTCCATTTTTCATATAAATAAATTGGTTATCTTTCAAATAAAAATAAATTGGTTATTTTGCATTTGTGTTTTCATCTGCGTCTGGCACATGTTCATGATTCCGGAAGGAGAAGCTTCCTGTGGGCAGCGCACTGGTTCTAAAAGGACTGGTTCCATGAGCGAAAGGGCTAGTTGTGAAACAGGTGGTAGAGCATGGACTGTTGCTCGTTCTTGAACCCTCCTTTTGGTCCACGTAGTAAAATAACGATTTCATTTCTGTGGTCAAGGAATTTAAAGACTTCCCGGCTGATTGATCACCCATTTCACGAGGGCGCTTAACACTAGGATCTCTCTTGAAACCGTAGAGAAGCCGGAAAATGCAGATAATTAGAGCTATCAATGATGCCCCTCCTGTGATTGCGTAAAGACCCCAGAAAATCTGAATGCCCAACGGATCAGAATTTGCATTTCCTCCGGAATCCGTGCAGACAGTGCTACTAAACCACTTGTATTCAATTTCCCGTACAAAACAGATTCTATCGTCCTCTTCTTAAGGAGTCCTGGGAGTAGACTACCGCCTGGTCTCACTTCGAAGCTCATGAGAGTTAGTTCTAATCCTAGCGTTGATCACCTCTTTATAGTACCTTAGCTTCCTTTTACCCTCCAACCCTTTACCATCCCATATCTTGTTCTTAAAACTAGAGGTAATAGTATCTTTGATACTGTCCTTATTTCCCTCTTTTCCTTAATTCCCCAAAGGTTGAGCCAAGACTGAGTGTCCTTATGCCACATGCACTTGAGGGGCAGGTGGGATTTTTGACTAAAGTTTAGAAGTAATTTTTGGGAGCCTCTTGGATTCCATAATGTGAAGCTTCTTCTTATACATAAGATATCTAAACATAGCCACACTTTCAATAGGGGACATAGGTTATGGATTGCTTTTGGATCGATCTCAATCTTTCTCCACAACTCCTTAGATATACTGCAACCCCAAACTTTACATCCATAAAAGATAATAGGGCAGGCGAGAGTCTCAAAGAGGAACCCTTTTTTACTCCAAATGTAAAGACCGACCGACTTACAATTGTTTTCAAGCTCATCATAAGCTTTCCAACCTCCAACAATTCTTTTATCGATGCTATAATTCTAGTTGAGCTGATGAGGAAAGTCAATAACCAAATATTTATAAGAAGAAACCTGCTCAGGACAATGGTTATCATAGACAAAACTACCATGAGTGATCTTTTTGGATTTAATGATAATGACTTTAGTCTTGTTAGTATTAACCATCATACCCATCTTGGAGCAGTAGACATGAAGAGTCTTAAGTTGCTTGTCAAGGTCATTGTGGCTCCTTGCAAGAAGAACGATATCATCAGCATAAAGGAGAAGAGTAATGATAATACCAGCAAGCTCGGTGCCTTTGCAGCGTGCAGTTTCTAGACACTCCTCTTGTTTATCGATGTATATACCAAAAAGGGTAGGGGAAAAGGGACAAACTTGCTTAACCCTGATATTGCATTTAATATCTTTAGACCACCCTTCGTTGGTCTTAAGCTTGGCAATGACAATCTCGTAGAGGCGAATTACAAGAATCCTCAGTTCAGGAGGAACCATGATCTCTTCAAGCCTCTCCCAGAACCTATCTCGAGGGACAGTGTCAAAAGATTTTCTAAAGTCCACAAAACGACAAAAGAGATCGGTTTTGCTATTGTGGCATTCCTCTGCGATGATCCTAAGAGTGAAAAGAGATCGGTTTTGCTATTGTGGCATTCTTCTGCGATGATCCTAAGAGTGACAAGGTGGTCGATGGTCGAGTGCTATCTCTTAAAACTAGCTTGCCCTTTAGCTCTTTTACCGTGGCTCTCAAGCTAGAGGCTAAGTTTCTTTTCCCGAATGAACCCATAAAGCTTGGCTAGGATGTGGCTAATCATAATGGTCATGTAGTTAGAAGGAACACTTTTGTCCCCATTTTTGAAGATAGGCACAATAACGCTTTGTGTCCAAAGCTTAGGGAAACCATGCTTTACAACCAAATTGAGAAGCTTGTAAAGCTGAGGAATGAGGATAGATTTTCCCATTTTAAAGATCTCAACTTGGCAACCTTCAATATTTTTGGCTTTCCCATTAGCGATCTTATTAATCCCAGTCTGAACGTCTTCGAGAGAAAAAATATCATCCTTAATAGGAGTGTTTAATATGGTGCCCATGGTCTCGAGAAAGTCATATAACTTCTTAAGATAGTTATCCCAATTTTCTAGGGGGATAGAATGATTATCTTTAGTTATACAAACAAGCACATTTTGTCAAAATTTTCTAGGTTCAACTTTAGAAAGGTGGAGAATATGCTGGTCTCTTATTAATATATGACCTCTTATTCATCTTAATGACAAAGTTGTAAATACTTATATTATGGAGCTTAATGCTTTCATTAGAGGCCTCTTTGATTGCTTTCCTGGCAATCTTAGTGTTTGTTGTACCAATGATTGGAAGTTCCAATATTTTCTTATAAGAAGCCTTATTAGAGAATTTGCTAATGGTGGTGGAAAAGTAATAGTAAAATGATAATAGATTTGGTAATATATTTTATTACTTTAATATTATTATCCAATAGTTATATACACTAAGATTTTTTTTTTTTATTAATTTACTATATATTATAAATCATTTTTTATTTTTTATTAATTTTAATACTATAGTAATATAAATTATGCGTAGAGATTTTACTATTTATTAATTTAATCTATTATGAAGTTGGTATATTAATTAAATGATTATGAAAATGATTAATAGATATCATATAAACAATTTACTTAAAATTTATTACATTATTTAATTTTGTTTTTAAATTATTATTATTTTTATTTTTGTTTTAATATATTATCTATTTTTTCATCTCAGAACTTTAGTGCATGGTAGTGATTTTCAAGGTGAGATTTCAATTAATCACAGATTTTATTATTTTAATAATTAATATAAAATAATTAATATATAGTTAAATATACATATATATTTAAAAAAAATATTAACAAAATTATTAATAATGGATATTTACTTCTATTTTACTATGGAGATTCTTAATCTCTAAATAAGCTTTTGTTACAATATCATGGGCTATCAATATTACATTCTAAAAAACATACCTTATTTTATATGGCACTTGCTCGTATGGCATTATTTTTAATTAATCAATTTGATTTAAAAGACATAAATACTTTGAATATAAATATAAAATTTTCATTTGTGTATACTATAAAAAATATTCTAGAATATTTAGTGGAGATTAAAACCTTACCATCCACCTAATAATTATTGATTATGCAGAGAGACTCCCTCCAACCCAGTATGGTAGAGATGTTGTAATAGGTCTCTGTTAAAGCACTCATTACGATAGGTCACTAGTTCAAATTCCCAGTAGGTGCTTACCTACAAAAAAACTTATTGAAACTATTTTTTATTTTATTTTTTTACAATAAAATCAAAATTTAGATTTAAAAAAGATTTAAGGTTGATGGGTGTTGTGTGGGTTAATAACGAATGGTTGTAAGACCAACTTAAATCCATCTGAACTCTCGATCTACCAAGAGCGGAGAGGGATCAAATCTCTTTTCACTTTAAAATAGGTACAACACTAAGAGGGATCAAATCTCTTTTCGCTTTACAAGAGGTTTGCACCTCCACATTTGATCTATCTTTGCTTTTGGTGGATCCAGAGTTAAGATGAATCTATGCTAGTTTAATTATTGATAATTGATAATTATTTTAATTTTAATTTTAATTTTATTTTTATGTAATTTGATCTAATCAAAATGTTTTAATTAATAATTATAGTTTTTATTTTATTTTATTTATGTTTTTAATTGTATTTTAATTTTATAGTTATGTAATTTGATCTAGTCAAAATATTTACATTACATCACATAACATAACCTTTACAACATTTCTTTTGAGTGGAATGTGTGTGGGTGAAAAAGAAATAAGTAAATAAATAAGTAATTAATCATAAAATAAATAAAATATATCAAGATAGATCTACACTGATTAATTATTAATAATTGATATTTATAATTATTATTATTTTATTTATTATAATTTCATCAACCAACTATTTTATTATATTTTATGGTATTTAATTTAATTTTTATAATTATATAATTTATAAATCAAATTTTATATAATATAACATCATGTTACAACATTTTTTTATATTAAATTAAAATTTATATATATTGGTGAAAATATGTGTAAAGTCTATAAATTGATATACTTCAATCTCTCCCAGAAGGTTTTTGGGTATCGATCGGTGAGTTTTGAGTGCAATTAGAAAGGCGTCAATGATCGCCGTAAGATGGGGAGTTTAATATATTTAAAACTTGAATTTCTTCACCAGGAGGTCAGGGATTTAATGTATTTAAAACTCAAATATTAGTTTCGCGAGAATCATTCAACTCTGTAAGCCAGCGAAGACGTCATCATTTTGATTGAGCCAAGGCTCGAGCTGACCATTTCATTTTGGTTTCCATGTAATTTCCATTGCTGTATTCTACAATAGTGCCGGAAAGCGACACTAGGGAACCCGGTGGGAGCCAGGTTTGGTTTATCGGCATTTCCAGGAAGCAGAACACAGAGAATGGGTACTCTAAATAACCTAAAAAATGATAAATGATTGCATTTCCTTTACTCTAAATAGAAGCCAAAAATATAAAGTATATTAATTTAAGGGAAAAAAAATGATAAATGATTGCATTTTCTTTACTCTAAATAAAAGTCAAAAGCCAAAAATATAAAATATATTAATTTAAGGAAAAAAACAAAACACGCTGAAAATCTTTTTTTTTGGTTCAGAACGAAAAAAGCTTCAAATACGCAGGAATTGTTCATCGTCATCCACTCCATTACAACATTCATGACATTTGGGTGAGCATATCATGCATCCTCACCAGAAATTAACAGGTCTAATAAACTATGCAAAATATATAAAGTCCATAAAAAAATATAAAGTAGGCCAGGATATAATCATGAGAACAGTGTCCAATAATGGATCCATGCTTTTTATCTAGGAAAATGAGTTCCATTGTGGTTGGAAAGCTATTGTGGATAAACAAATTCATCATACAAAAATTTACAAAAAAATATTAAAGAAGAAAAGAAGTTACCTTGAAAATGGAAATTCATCAACTTCAAAAACATTTTGTTCCCATGTTATCTTCATATGCATATTATTGATCTTACTGTGCAGTCCCTTTTTCGATAGTCCACCAGTGTCCTTGTTTTGTTCTCTGCCAATATGGTATAATGTGGAGTCGTTGTGTTGTTTCCATAGAAGATCAATTCTCCCCAGCTAGTCGAGTAGCAAGGGATTGTTTATGGTTGCTTTGCCTTTGACTTGTTCAATGATGATCTTGGAATCTCCATATATATGAATGTGAGGAATGCCAAGGAAATTATGGAACCAAAGGAGGCCCCATAGTGCCATGGCTTCCGCCCTGTTGTTGGTGCTTCTACCTCCATTCTAGCAAACCCTGTAGGACAAATCAGTTGATATTGCTATCCAAAAGCCACAGCCACATGTGTTCCTTTGTGCAGCCCCATCAAAGAAACCCATTGGATATTCCATTTGCATGTCGATTTGCTTGTGTTGTTTGAGTTTGGAGCACGTGGGTTGTGTGGAGTGTATGGAAAGATTGGTGATGGTTCTTTCAAAAACCATGGAAAATTCTTTTGAGGAATTCTGGAAAATGTACTTATTTCTCCAATTCCAAATTGCCCAGAAAAGGAAAAGTGGGATGATTCTCCATGTAGATTTCTGTGTACTCCACCATTTCAAAGATTCCACAATGCACTCATGTTGAATATAAGGAAAACCAATGAGTGATGAAAGTTTTTTCCATACCTGTACTGTACATGAACATTGGAGAAATATATGGTTATTGTTCTCTACATCCCTTTTGCATATGGAGCATATGTCAGGTCCATGCCATTTCCTCTTCTGCAAATTTCCCCAAATAAGATTTTTGTTGTGGTAGACCAGCCATGTGAAGATGATAATTTTATTTGGGATTTTGGTTTTCGAGAAGGCATATAAGACTTGATGCTCTCTCTGTCTAGCATCCATGTTGCATAGAGTTAAGTATATATCAACGATAATATTATATGATGCCAACTTCCCAGTCCATATGATTTTATCATGTGATCCTGTACGACAAATACCGAGTTGCTTCATGCCAGCAGTGATTTGGTTCCACTCCATGTCCATTTTCCCAAACAGACCTATTTCCTGTGCACTTTTTCGTATGGGGTACAGGCCCTGCCAATGAGCAATGACTTGGCACCAGAAGTATATCCACATCCATTTAAGAATTGTATAAGCCCCTCAAAAATATTACAGTCAATGCCATCACCTAGAATCAGATCAACACCGATGAGGATTCTGTTGCCAAATTGCATCTTCCATGCAAGATGTTGGATAAAATTTTTTGCAATCTTAAGAAAACTAAGCCAGATAGCAGATCCATGACTGGTTCCATTGGCGCCTTTACGATACCATAACAAGAAGTCTTGATCCTTAAGGTATTTATGCTAGATGACCCTACTCCATGTGCCAAACCCAAATATACCCATCCAAAGAGATTTGATCAATAGTGACCCCCCAAAACAACGCAGGTCCATGACTCCCCATCCATCCATTCCCTTTGGGTAAAAGATGTTGGATAGCTTGACCAAATGATATTTTTTTGACCATGGCTCCCCCCCGAGATGAAATTAGCCATGATACGATTTAGATAGTTGATAATAGAGATAGATATAAAAAAGATGTGCCCAGTAAACCCCCAATTGAGTAAGGACCGCTTGGGTGAGTATGACCCAACCCCCCAGAGACAGACACCTAAATTCCCACCCAGAAATCCTTTTGAAAAAACGATCTAGAAGCCATTGCCAATCAACAACTTTGTAACTACAAGGTTTAATACGATATCCAAGGCATTTCATACCATTTTGGATCATCACTGCCTCGATGCCAAAAAGATTTTTGACATATGCAATAGAATCCATGTCACATTGTCCATGATACAAAATAGATTTATGAACATTCATATGCAAGCCAGTGGCATTTGTGAATCTTCTGAAAATATGAAAAAGACATAGCCATGCAAGTCAACATAACATACCCATGATGAGTACATCGTCGACGAAGAAACCATGTGATATGGTGATGTTGTTTCCCATTTGCAGAGACTGGAATTGTTCTTGTGTGACCACCCTTTTTATGTGTAAGCTAAACCCATCCATCGCCAAAATGAAAAGCATAGGTGAGAGGGAGCATCCCTGGCGGAGACCCCGGCCAACCCAGAAGAAGTTAGATGGATATCCATTTATGATAACAACATAATTGACATTAACAACACACACCATGTCCCAATCGACACATCTGGGTTGTAGACCAATTTTGATGAGAACCAATCTAAGGAAACCCCAATACAGATAGTCATAGGCCTTCTGTAAGTTGACTTGCATAATTGCAGCATTTAATTGTTTGGAATGTATCATATTCATGAATTCTTGTGCATTTGCAACAATGTCATGTATAAGCCTGTCCTGGAGGAAGTCATGCTGTTCAGGTGAAATATGGCGTGATAGAGTGAAACACATACGACCAACAATGGTTTTTGAAACGATTTTGTAAATGAAATTGCAGAGTGATATAGGTATGAAGTCTGCAAAGCTAGTTGATGGACAACACTTCGAGATGAGTGAAATATAATTGGAGGTGATATGGTTATGAATATTACCAGTGATCCTCAACTCCTCCACCATACCCAGTAAGTCTTCTTTGAAAAGATCAAAGAAATGGGTGAAGAGGTCTACTGCCCATTTGTCTGGTCCCAGACTTTTATCACCCTTGAAGGATTTTAGAATGCCAAGTAATTCCCCTTCTGTGACCTCCTTAAAAAGTTCATCATTTGAATCCTCATCATACATAGTCAGGTATGGTTCAATCCCCCATATGAGGTCCTCCGCAACAATATCTTCATTACCGCCATATGCACTTTGGAAATGGGCGACGACGACATTACTAATCTCCTCCTGTGACTGGATGTATTGTCCATCAACTCTTTTTATCCCCCATATAGGGTTGATGTTGCGTCGGTGATTTGCATAGCACTGGAAGAATTTAGTGTTGCGATCACCTTCATTGATCCATAAAGCCTGACTTTTCAACCGCCATGTGGATTCCTCTATAGAGAGGAGTTGTTTCTTCTTTAGCTCAAGGGAATGTATGCCGGACCGAGTAGTAGCAGATAGACAGTTGGAGGACATCATAGGGAGTAAAGAATCCAGTTCTCGCTGAATGTCAAGGAGATCCTTTTGCAGGTCCCTATATTTCTGTTTCTGCCAAGATTTGACCTCCCCACGAAGGAAGTCTAGTTTTTCAAGTATGTTAACCATAGGGAGAAGGACCATTTGCACAAACACAACCCCATGTATCCATCACCAACTTATTAAAGTTCGAATCCTCAAGCCAGGTCCTATTAAATTTGAAGGGTATGCCCATGTGTATATCCATTTGCCTCCATTGCAATGTGATGGGTCTATGGTCGGATATAAAATTGCTGATGATATCCGCGTGGACATCACCAAGACGGCCCAACAACTGTTCTTGAACCAAAAAAGGATCCAATCGCTTGACAACATATGCCTTGCCAGTGCGACCATTGTCCCATGCGGGCGTCATTTTCGCAGGGCATATATCCACAAAGTTGTGCATCAGAATGGCATCATGAATCATCCCAGCCAGGGGATCAATATTCCTGGTGCGAACCCACACTTTGTCCAGTCCGACAGTGTAGTTGAGGTCCCCGACAATGATGAGTGAGGCCAACTCCATCATACCAGAAGTTATCAACCTGTCCCAAAATATAGACCTATCCTTATATGGAGCATAAATGTTCAGGATATGAACATGACCACCTAGGCCTCAGATGTTTCCCTCAAGCAAAATGCCCGAAAAGCACTTGTAGGCTTTAATCTTGACCCACCGAGGGTCCCATATGGCCACCAGCCTGCTAGAGAGGCCCACAGTAGGAGTAGCAAAAATATACCAGTTTGGAAACATTTTCCGAAAATATTGAACAACTTGTGGATCATAATGCATGGTTTCTTGTATAAGGATGATGTAAGGATGCATAGTGGAAAGGAGACACTTGAGAGCTAGGTATTTTGGGGCAGCCCCTAGACCCCTGATGTTAAGGGAAATGATAAAAGTCATGAGAGTTTGTTTTTGGGCATCCGTGCTTTAAGGGACCGTGAGGGAGGGATGCCAGCAATAGGTACATCTACTAGAAAGTGATCCATGGGAGATGAATGCAGGTTAGTCTTAGGTCGTCCCCGAAAATGACAGCTATCACAATTTTGTTTCCGTTAGACTGTAATATTCCCTACTGAGGATGAGGTGAAGTGAAGCCAGGAGGTTTATGAATGGTGAGAGTGCATAAAACCAATGTTTTCCTTTGTAAAATGAAGTCTAGGTCACTGCCAATAAAGTTAGAGGGAGAGTCTAGTGGTGAATTAGGTGGCGTGACACTATTCCTAGGACCCTTAGCCCTATTAGGGAAGTGGGAGGGTGACGGTGAAGGAATGTACGAAATATGTGAGGTGGAAGGAATGTCATGGTATGGATGGGGTGCCAAAAATAGAGTAGGTGTTTCCTGACAGGGGTAAGGTCTTGGAGAAGGTTGATAGATTCATGGGACAGGACTAACAGGAACTGAAAAATCAGATATGGTAGAGGATATTGAGGAAGACAGAACCGTAATGTGCGAAGAGCCATATATGGAAGAACCAAAAGCATGAGGTTGGTTAGAATTAGAGCCACGTAACATACCTGTCTGTTGCCAATGTAGAGCACCATGTCGCTCGTTTTAACCAGGACGACCCCTGCCAGAGTGTGACATCGATGATCCGCTGAAACATTTTCGACCATGCACTCGACCTCCCGGTCGACGTGGGCACTGAGCCATCAGATGTCCAATATGGTGGTAGAACGAGCACCTGAAGGGTACCCCCCAGTAGTCCAGCCTTTGAGATAATTGAGTCTCACCTTAGTGTAGTTCAATGTGGTCTGAAACACCCCCCTCGATACTCTTTCTCAATAAGTATCCAGGTGACTCTTTTGTCTGGAACCTCCATACAACATGGGTCAACATAAACAAATTTTGCAATTGCATTGCCAATATCCATTAGAGCTTGTTTAGTCCATAAATCAATTGGAAAGCCAAGAAATTTCACCCAGATCAACTTGTTCTACGGCGTGTTATGAAGTGGATTATACCCTATATACCATGAGTGAACAGGTAGGAAGCTCTTACCATTTATCCACGAGATAGCTTTGATTTTCTACAAGTCCTCCTGACTAAGACAATGAAATCTATACCAACCTTTCAATAGGCGAACAACAGTCGGCAAGTACCCAAGCATAGATTTCCATTTCCTTTCGACCCAATTTCGCATCTCAGAGTCACTCATTTCAGAAAAGTATCACCTACTGATGGGTGCCCGTTTATGGAGGCTGGTTATATGATCAAACAGAGCAACATTGTCCAAAGCCAGAGTTGGAGGTGGGATGATGGTTTTGATAGATTGATGCCGTTGCTTGGAACGTCGACCATGAATTGCATGCGCGCTACCCTGTGGAATAGGAAGCGCATGATCACCATCTGGCACCCGGTCATCCCCTAAGACAGTGTGCCATGCATCGAGGGAGTGTGGGCCACTACGAATTTCGTAGCTAGATGTGTTTTTTTCAAAGAGACTCAGAATCCAAGTTGGCTCAGATGAGATCCTTGTTGGCAAACACGTTGGATGCCAGACCCTCCATAATCCAAATTTGGAAAGAGAAACACAAAAAGGATACCCATAGGCCCCTTTGACAAATTAAATGAGAAGTGCAGGGAAGTAGATGGGAAAATCAGGATGGAATGTCCTTAATTAATCGCTCTGTACCTCGGGATCAGGCATACAACATTGACGAGGGAGAGAGAGAAAGCAGGGATAAAATCATCCAAACCGCGAAGGATCAAGATGCCACTAGAGGGTCATCCAAAACAGGAAAATGCCAAAGGTACTGACACAAGGAATAATCTGCTAGATTTGGAGTGATGAGAAAGGTTTGAGATCACATGGGAAAGCGTTTGGATGACATGTGGCCATAAATGTTATGTGTCGCAAGGTGGTACATGCCACGTACCCACTGTGAATTGAGACAGCTGCCAGAAAAGGTAGTATTCCGGCGATCGGAAAATAACTAGAGGGAGCCCAACACCAATGGCTCGTCGTAACTAGTAGTAAACCAGAGAGAACGTAATGAAAAAATAGCAAATGGAAGGCCTACAGTCCCTCATAGCCCGTGAATGAAGACAACCGCCAAAAAAGGTAGTATTCCGCAATTGGAAAATAACCAGAGGGAGCCTAGCACCGATGGCCTGTTGAATCTAGTAGCAAACCATAGAGAAGGCAAGGAAATGATAGTAAATGGAAGGCCTACAATCCCTCACAAAAGCAACAGAAATAACACCCAACGCAGGGCATCCAATTACAAATGCAGAAACCAAAATGATTACAGGGTCTGGAAATAATGATGGAGTTGGTCCATTGGTGCCAATGCAGAATGTAAATGTTTGAATTCAAATAGGAGCGCAGCCCAGAAGAAAATGTAGATAAAAATTTCCAAATAGGGTTAAAATTGGATGGCATATGGTTGAAAAAAGAGGGGATGAAAGTGGGTGGTGAAGATGCAGTATAGAATGTAAATAGCAAGTGAAAATATCAATAGAATGTGATAGAGTTTTGGCAGCAATAGATTGAGAATTAACATGCTAATACCCCTGTAGCCCATAGAAGTATATACCTAAACAGAGTTGAGTAGGCCGAGAAAAGGTGAAAGAATCCAAACAGTATGTCCAGATGCCAATAAACCCACCGATAATGGCCGCTAGGAGAGCCTATTGATACTAGATAGAGCAATTTAGCCCATGAACCAGTGTTGCATACCATAAACCCCACTCAAACCATGTGTGGGTCAGTAGTGTCACTACATTAAACAATGTATAATTGTTTTTGACATTGTCGATAGTAAAAGATAATTCACTCAAACCATGTGTGGGCCAGGAGTGTCACTACATTAAATAGTGTATAGTTGTTTTCGACATTATCGAAGTTTCGACAAAAGATAATGTATAATTTCTTTACAGAAATTTTAGAGTGAAATCATATTAAAAGAACGCATTAAAAAATATGTGGTCACTCGTTGTGTTGATCATATTTTTTAATATAATTTCATTTGATTCTTTTTTTGAAACAATATGAATTAAAGAAGTTTCAATTTAGAGAGTGTATAATTGTTTATGATTTTTTTTTTCATCAAAATTCTACGTATATCTAATGAGTCACATTAAGGTTCAAGATTTTGGTGTTTTCGTTCTTTTCTTTTTTTATAATTATGTGGCATGAAGATTCAAGATTCTTAACCATGAAGATTCATCCTCACTTTATTATGGAAATTCTTATTCTATAAATAGGCTTTGTTACAGTATCATGGGCCAATATTATGACTTATTAATACCACATCCAAAAAACCAATATCACACTTGTTCATATGACATTTTTAATTTAATTAAAAGGAAAAAAAAGTGCATAAGTACTTTGGAAATAAATTTCAACTTTTTATTTGTGAATACTACTAAGAATACTCTAGAATATTTCGTGGAGGTTAAATCTCTACAATCCACCTAATAATTATTGATAATTAAATTAAAGTTATGGAAACCCTATTCCAAAGACATAATGATAGATATGATAAAGAGTTGAAAACATAATATATTAAAGGATGGGTTTATAGGGTATGTGATGGCCATGCAGCAAGAACAGGATTAGGGTATGTGATGGCCAAGCCGCAAGAGCAGGATTACATCATCAGGGCCCTGGAGGAGTTTTGAGGAGTTTTTATTAGATGTGATGACATTCTCTTGGCATTTCCATCATTGAGATAGATTGCCTTTCATTTTGTTGCATTCCAACAACTTAAAAGAATAACATTATTATGGGGCCTAACTTAATTAAAAATGTTCAAGGTGGCATTTTAGGAAGATTGTTTGATGGAACACTTCAATGTAATAGCTTGTTGGAACTGAAGCAAGAAAATCTATAGGATGAGATGCTGAGAAGTGACTTCGAGTGGCCGGAGAGAGTATGGTGGACGATTTACCATTTTCCTTAATTAAAAATATTTTAATTAGTCATTTAATTAAGGAAAAATAATTAATTGGAGGAAAATGCCCAAAAGTGACTTAAGTGAAATAAAATAAAATTAAAAAGTCACTTAAGATAAAGTAAATGGAGGAGCTTTTAGAATATTGAAAGAATAATAAAATAAGATGTTTCTAGAGGCTTTGAGATCTATCCATCATATATATAAAAAAGGAGGAGGTAGTCATTTGGAAACACCTTGGATTTGTGTATTGTCTTTGTGGTGAGGTTTTGAGAACCGGATTCTCTACTTCAATAGTAGCCCCTAGACAGAAATCTTCTGGTGATTCACTGAGAGTGGGCGAGCATCCATCTCTTCCCTTGGTGAATCTATTCAAAATTCATAGGTTGCAGTGTATTGATTTTGAGTTTTTTTTGGAGGCCAATTGCCCCATTATTGTAGGTCTATTTGGGATCATCTCAAGCATATTCTTGTTCTTGTACCATGGTATTTACATATTAATAAAATAACGCTGAGATCTTTAACATGTTTATATTGTCTAAGTTGAGATCTTTAGCATGTTTATATTGTCTATTATTCAGTTGCAGATTCTATTTCTCATTTTTGTTATAAATTTTGTGATTTAGTTTGTATAGATTGTTTATAATGCCCAAGACTTACATTTCTAAAACTATTTTCTCCAAATTTTATTATATTTAAAACATTACAATTTCTAAATAAATAAATTTATTTAAAATAGTTACATTCAAACCTAATATAATTTAGAGAAATTAATAAGATAAGTGTACTCTCACAAATAAATCTACCAACCTTGAAAAATATACCAATACCTAATGAGCCAGCCACATATTTCTGGAGGAAAAAAGTTAGCAAAAACGGTTAAACATACGTTATAGCCATTAAAATGCAGAAATTGATATATTTGCTCTCACATATAAAAATACAAACCTTGAAAATATACCAATACTTTACCAGCCACATATGTCCTGATATGTTTCCTCTCGCATATAAATCTACCTGCCTTAAAAATATACCAATACCTTACCAGCCACATATTTCTCCAGGAGAAGTTAAAATACGTTGGAGCCATTACTATGTAGAAGCAAACCAGGTGAATATCACCTCAGCATAATGTGGCCATTCAAATTCTCCAACGAATTTCTAGTCACTAGCTTGCCCTTTACGGAAGGCGTAATTTGGTCGGTATTCACTCGTGATGAATGTCTGCAGTATGGATCGATTGAGAAACTCGTGATGAATGTCTGCAGTATGGATCGATTGAGAAACTCGTGATGAATGTCTGCAGTATGGATCGATTGAGAAACTCTGACATTTAGTGTAATTGCAATGATGATTACATTACTCATTTCTGCCGGAGGGGTTTGGCACCTATACCAGTTATTACTTCATATATATATATAGTATGAAAAATGCAGTTGCAATGTATTTCGTTATTTCATCTACAAAAGTGTGATTCTTTAAGGATCCGAGATGCTGGTTACAAAGTCCGTTAAAATTAGTAACAGGGACTTGATCCACTAAACTATTTTTTAAACCTTGAACCAATTATTTTTCATGTAAAACTTTTCTTAAAACTATTAAACCTTAAACCAATTATTTTTCATCTAAAACTGATTTCCATTTTTCATGTAAATAAATTGGTTATCTTTCAGATAAAAATAAATTGGTTATTTTGCATTTGTGTTTTCATCTGTGTCTGGCACATGTTCACGATTCCGGAAGGAGAAGCTTCCTATGGGCAGCGCACTGGTTAGTTGTGAAACAGGTGGTAGAGCATGGACTGTTGCTCGTTCTTGAACCCTCCTTTTGGTCCACGTAGTTCAAGAACGATTTCATTTCTGTGGTCAAGGACTTTAAAGACTTCCCAACTGATTGATCACCCATTTCATTAGGTCGCTTAACATTAGGATCTCTCTTGAAATCGTCGAGAAGCCGGAAAATGCAGATATTTAGAGCTATCAATGATGCCCCTCCTGTGATTGCGTAAAGACCCCAGAAAATCTGAATGCCCAACGGATCGGAATTTGGATTTCCTCCGGAATCCGTGCAGACAGTGCTACTAAATCACTTGTCTTCAATTTCCCGTATTTCTTTATCCTCTGAGAAAGATAGAACAGCCCTGGAAAGTTGAAACGTTAGAGACAAGGGGAGAACCCTTGGGAAATACCTGTGCAGTGGATCTGGTCAGATATTGGGTATGCAAGAAGCGAAATGCACTGTAGTTTAGAAAAATGGTTTGAAGAAACTTACAAAGCCGAAGCCTCCAGTCCTGTGGATAGGTCCAACCGTTGTATACTCGCATTGAGAAGCTAGAAAAATGCGAACGTAAGGAATCTCGTCGACAATTGCAGCCACCCCATTCTTTGGGCACTTTGCGAGAGCCTCTCCTGCTTCCTCTAGTGTCGAATATGGTAGGAGATTTTGTTTGGCGATGCCAAACGCCGGATCCTGCAGGAGGTCACCTATGAAAGACCCTTCCTGATACCCTACTGCTAGTCCACTGGCACTGAGAGACGCCACATCTTGAAAAGTAGGTTCCAGTTGTGAAACTGTGAGCATAGATGTCAAACTGGTCGTATAGCTGGATTTCTAGATTATAATCACAATTCGGGACAAATGGTTCAGTAACTTCTCCCCTGCAGTACAGTAGACCAGTAAGGCCGAAAAACATTCAAATGGATCATTCTAAATCGTGACAAGGCATTTTAGTTCGAAGGAGAATAACTTGCCGTGTGTGAAATACAGCGTCGACAACGAAAACCTGGAACAACGGGATGAATGAAGAAGTTAAAAGGCAGAGGAACAAAATACCGATAAAAACAGAGTATGGTGCAAATGTCAATTAGAAACTAAAAGTCATAACAAAGCCTGCATCAAAATATATTTGGATTTTGATTTTCAGAAGTGGAAATACATTTACGAGAAAAACAGAGGGTGCTATTCTTTTTAGCCACAGTAAAACAAAATCTACAGAGGAGTACAGACAAGATCTACAAAATTCTACTGTGACTCTCTTTTCACACAATAAATACTATGTTTTTTTGAGAAAAATACTATGTTTTTCTCCATTAGTGAAATATTATTTACGCAAATTTTGACTTTTTTCATATATAACTGAGATGGAAAATATTATTATTATTATTATTTAATTTTAAAGTCACAGTTAAGTCACACATTAAATTGGTATGAGACTCTATTTTTGTGGGGACAAGAGATCCACTTCTGTGCAGTTATTTGACGAAATATACATACTTTATTTAACTGCTAAGTCTAGCCAGACATACATACGTCCGTGCAGCTATTTGACTGCTAAGTTTATGAAGACATACATACTCTATTTGACTGCTAAGTCTAATAAGACATATATACTCTACCCGCTCTGGTTTTGAATCTATAACTTCTTAGGAAGAAACACATGCTTTTAACCATTACGCCCACTCAAACGGTAAACCAATATAATAATAATACATATTATTTGAGGTCAGTGCAAACTCACATGGGGCAATTCAACCTTGTATTTATAACTCACGATTGGGCAGTTCAACATTGTATTTATAACTCACATTGGGCAGTTCAACCATTTTTATTGGGCATTAATATTTTTTATGGTTTTGATTTACAGATGTGACTGCATATCTATGGAAGAAAAACAGAGTATGGTAAAAAAAAAAATTCATTTACTTTCAGGTTGCTTCAGCTTAAACAGAAAATCTACCACTGGATTTGTTTGTACTCTAGAAATTTGTTTGTACTCCAGAAATGAAGTGTTTATCAACATTAAATGTAGTAATTCAGATTATTTCCAACCTATTCCATAATTCAAACCTTACTAAAAGAAATAATCATATGTTCAAAATGTCCACCGATAAACTTTTTAAAAAACTAGTTCAATCTCCAAAAAGTTCGGGCATTATTATGACAAACAAACTGTGAATGCCACACCCCAACTACACCATAGAAATAAAACAGTTTACATATATAAGAATACAGAGTAAAATACCATAACAGAGTCACCACTTTTTAAAAAACTAGTTCAATCTCCAAAAGGTTCAAGCATTATTATGACAAACAAACTGTGAATGCCACACCCCCCAACTAAACCATAGAAATAAAACAGTTTACATATATAAGAATACAGAGTAAAATACCAGAGCAGAGTCACCACTTGCTCTTTGGGCTTTCCTCTAAACTCGGGATTTATTCTATGCTCAAGCAGCCATATCACAATTCCTGTGCATACAAAGAATACGCCTGTTGTGCACCACAGGCCTCGACTGAAAGGCAGCATAAATGCCCAGGTGTGACTCACTGCCTTTGTTTTGGTTTGTACAACCATCACAAAACCCGAATCTGTATACGGCTGTGTGAAATCAACAAGCCTACTCCTATTTGCTAAGATTGTGGTGTGGCCCACTACTGCATCAAATTCCTGTCAGGAAAATTCGAAATCAGCAACGACAAGAGTGAAATAACAAAGAATTGAATCTTAACAAGAATTGAATCTTAAATCTGTCAAGGTAGTGTGGTGGGTATGTTGTTTTTTTTTGGTTTTGTTTTTGTTTTTGTTTTTTTTTTTTCCATTGGGATTTAAATGTGTTGTGAAATGTTTATCTATGTAATGAGGTTTAAATCAGGTGCTGTTACATTTAAATTTATAATCTGTGTTGTGATATTTGAGATAAATTTGATAGACAAGATCGGAAAAACCAGATTGGTACACTGAACGACATTAGAAAAACAAGAATTGAAATTACAATTCAATCAAGAAACAGACTTGATGGACAAGATTGTTATAGAATGACATTTAACCTCGACTTAACCAGAATTGAAATTACAATTCAACCGAGAATCAATTTTGAAATTGCAATTCAACTAAAAATCAAAGAACGGACCTGAAGGTAGACTTGATGGACAAGATCGTTATAGGACTGTGTTCGGTTTTGGCCCTCTTCAGCATAAGGAATGAGATCATATGGCAGTGCATAGTCAAGCCGACTCAAAACAGCATCAAACACATCTATACAGAAACCAGTGACATGGCAGAAACCAGTGATATGGCTTTCGTTGCGACTTCTATCGAATTTTACTCTGACGAATTCAGTGAACCCATCTTTTATGGGAACCCTAATTCTCATCCTCTTACCACTAGTTGGCTGTACCCAACCTTGAGGCACTGATGTGGATTCTCCGGGCCAAATCACTGGTCCAAGATTGGCAATAGTATTATTATTCCAAT
Organism: Pinus taeda; assembly: GCA_000404065.3. Taxonomy (NCBI): domain Eukaryota; kingdom Viridiplantae; phylum Streptophyta; class Pinopsida; order Pinales; family Pinaceae; genus Pinus; species Pinus taeda. The sequence continues at coordinate 47,082 of APFE030732972.1, read as the reverse complement.
ACCCAACGACTTGATAGCCATAGCCGTTACCCACCATATTCACAATCTCATAAGTAGAACCCACAATTTCCCCATCATGCCAATGAACTATTTCACTTTAACAAGATAGATTTATTTTTTCGAGATGAATCACACTGGTTGATTCCAAACTCTTCGACAAATAATTTATCTTGTGATTTAAGCCTAAAAATTTGTCTTCAACTCTAAAATTTCTCTTGAATTTCTCTTGAAGAGCTCGCTCAATAACTGTGGTCCTTTCTGATACACCCCAAGTTCTGTCGAACCTGTTGTATTTCCAACAGCGAATGGTGGAGGTTTTATGGGTTTCCAGGAATTAAAACCAGCAGTTCCCAAATTCCCAATTGCTCGAGCTATCATCCACACGGCGTCGTGTGCGAATAAACCGTAGATATTGAGCTCAGCCTTTTCTTCATCTTGGTTTTCAACTCTAAATTTGCTAGAGTCAGTTGTACAATCATTCAACCTAACATCCCAAAGACTGGTATATTCCTCTGTAGTTATCCAAACATAACCAGCATCCATCATTCCTATTTCATGGGCCGCCATGAAAATTCTCGAACCGAGAGAAGGGCCCACATGGGCAACAAAATCTCTGGATTGCATCGACATTAATTTGTATAGCTCCATTCTTATGGCGTCCCCGTCCGCAGTTGACGATATTGCTGATCTATATTTTAATGTAGTTGTCTATAATGACTTTTTAAAGCTTTTTTGGTAGGTTTTTCTCGTCAAAATATGGTAGTAATTTATTGGAATAGTAAGTTTGATAGCTACTTTCTGCACAATCAAAGAGACTTAGGGGTTTTCCAAGATGCTGAATCCAAATATGCAGTTAAAATACCATTTTAATTGCAACAAATCAGGATTTAACCTCAATTTCTTCTGCCAAATTCCATCACTCAAATCTCCAAAAAAATAACAGTAGAGAACACTCCTATTCTAATTCCGACCCAACAACCACTCCTATTCTAATTCCGACCCAACAACCCGCTTCACTGAATGAGGCGATTGCACCCGAGCCGTATTCATGATCCTCGTAAACAGCAGTTACTCTTCTCCAGCCATAAGCCTGAACCAGAGCTGCAATCGCCTGCATCTGTATGGCATCGCTATGTGCTTTCCGAACAAAATACGGATATCGGTGGTTGGAGAACAAGGGACCCGTAGCAGAGAAGGAAACAACTGGTACTTGGGCTGCATCTCCGAGATTTTGTACGAATTCTGCAGCGTCAGATTTCTGTGGTCCAATTATTGCTACCACTTCTCTTTCCAAGAGATCAAGCGCTGAATTTGCCCACAAAAACTAAGCATCAAACTCGTAACCAAGATGGAGAAACTGATATTGTCTGCGAATTTGTAATGGGTTTTCATCTATGGCAAGGAATAGAAACAGAAAAGATTTAACTTACAGGCTGAGGCGCCCACAATCGCATCACCTCCTGAGTCACGAAAGTGAAGAACCAAGCAAGAGCCGTTGAGCAACCGGGCGTCTCTGTTAACGTCTTCCGCTGATATTTCAATGGCGGTTTTGGCCACTTTTCCAACCCATGAATTGTTGTTCAAGACAACGCCTATATTTACCACTCTGTCGTTCTGGGTTGCATTACAATGAAAGCTCCGAATATTGCATATTAAAACGCAGAAAATCATAAACTTTCCCAGAGTTTGGCCCTCCATCTGAATTTGTACAGCTTCGCTGTCTGCTTTTCTCGGCTTGCAAACGGATGTTCTATATATTATATAGGTTGCTGGTGAACCAGGCTTGTGTGAGGTGCATAGTAGATTCTAAGAATATTTTGAAATATAAGATTAACTAAATGGTGAATTACTAATTATTTCTGGTTTCTTGCAATGTGAATTGTAAATTCACAAAAATATTTAAAAATCTAAGATTAAGAAAATAATCAATTACTATCTATTCGGAAATTCACAACATGACCGGATTCTGCAATCGATATAAATTCAAAAAGGTTACATCACAAATCACAAATGATTTGTGTACACCAATCACAAATCACGAATGGTTGTATAACATCAGAACCGTGAACAGTAAACGTTTTATAAGAATAGGTTGGGGCGAGGAAAGTAGAAGAGTTTTATAAGGATATGTCGGAGCGAGGATACGATAAGAATTTTATTTTTTTATTAATTCAATATTATTATCTCATAGTTATATAGGATAATAATTTTATTAAAAAAAAGAAAATTTTGGTAAAATTACATTATCAAAGTTTTGTAATGTTTTTTTGAACTATTTAATGTGGTTTATTTTCTATCGTCTTGAGAAAAGGAACATTGTTATGAGTGAATTTCATTTGTATGTACTGTTATCTTGACACGATAGAATGATGCTCAAGGAAGAAGGCCAGGAGAGGCTACAAGAGAACACTTGTAGAGAAGAAGCACCAAAGGGACCATCATGAAGAACATGGCAACTCATGTTAACTTGGAAGGTTCTAACACTCATCTAAACCCTTTGGAGGGTGAAGATAAAGAACGAGCAAAGATACATCATGAAGAAAATACAAAGATGGCGGCTAGGAGAAAGGCTTGGCTTAGACACATCACAATGAAGTCCCATGTCATCAATGCCAAGTCATGGCTTGGGTCCAAGTGTCATTGTAAAGTCATATGTGTCAATGTATCTTGCCACATCATTTATGGAATGTAATTATTAAAAATGAGAGAATGTAAAATGTGTGGAAGACCAAGGGTCCCACATGGAATTTGAAAAGTCACTAGAAATCTCTAGAGTTATTAGAAGTTAAAAGGTCATATATGAATTTGAAAAGTCATAGTAGAAGCTCAAGAGTCATGAGGGATGTTAAGAGTCACAGCGGAAGTGAAGAGTTACCTCATTTGTTATAAATACGCCATAATAGCTCAAGATAAGAGGAATTTAGAATTTTCACCTTGACTTTACCAGTTTGACATAGGAGAGAAGATCTTTCTTTGAAGGAGAAAGTGGTGACTTAATGTTCCAATATTAGGACTAGTGTGGCAACATTGTACTTGTATATATTGCTACTTTCACTTAATATATGAAGCTCTTTGAGCTGACACACTTTCATGCATATGTTGTGAATGATTGGGAGGCTATTCTTTCATTGTTTGCGGTGTATGTTTATATTAACACATACTAATGAAAGCGAACTATTTCGTTGGTTTTGGTATGCATCTCATTGAATGTGCGTTGTTACTTAATTTTATTATTGTTGTTATCTTGTGAAATAATTTGCAAGTTAATCAACCATTCTTTCATGCTCTTGTGTGTCTCTTTTAGGATAGTATTATTACTTTTCAGCTATAGGCTCACTCCTTCTTTTCCCTTCCATGAAAATACCATATATGCATTACAATTGTATGCCTCACAATGTCAACTTACTTGCTTGTTTCAAATATGTATTGCATAATATCTTATGTTGATAATTGCAGCCAAGGCAAATTCCTAAACATATTGGAAACCAAACATATTTTTGGTTGGGGCTTTTATTCCAAATGATGTGAGGTCTAGTTAGGACTTCATACTGGGGAGACCCCCTTGGTTGACGAATTTCCAGCATCGTCAACAATTTTCTAAGAACTTTCCCTACCATTTTCTGATTTGGAATTTTTTTGCTATTCATTTATAATTGGTTTACAACATTCATGGCTTGGGTCATGAAATGGTTTACTTACATTAACTCCATCTTTAAATTCTCAAAATTCATTGTTAATGTCTTAAACTTGACTGTTTTTACCTTGGTAATTCCATGCAAGTTGGTCTCTATGATGTCCCAAGCTATATTTGATAATTTCAGTATTGAGATATTGAAAAATATGTTTTCATATGGAAGCCATTTTGGATGAAATAGATTTATTTTTCACCCCTCTTCTTGTTGTCTTTGATATGATCCTTTTACCCATTTGTCAAGGCTTGCTCAATCGCTCGATCAACTAGTTTTATATACCCATGAACTATAAGATCCTAAATATATTGAGAATCTAATAATGTTCTCATTTTGATTTCCCAAACTTCATAATTCCTTCCTATGAGAATTGAGATATATGACTGTATAAGGTTGCTTCTTGAAGCCATATTATTTTTTGAAACAAAACCTCTAAAAGCAAACCTAAAGGAATAAAGGTAGAGAAGAAACCTAAAAACTAAATAAGAGTTTTGAGTTTAATAATTACATGAAAATCTCTATGACATGCATTGAAAATACAATCATAATTCATGCTCACAATTTCACAAATTTATCCTCAACTCTCTTCAATTTTACAATTGGTCAACAAATATTTATAAAAGAAGAAATGTTCCTTCCTTTTGAAAAATATTCACTACAACCCAAATTTTAACAAAGATATGCAACTCTTCTTTTCTCTAATCATATATCTGTGTAATGGAACATATGAATTAAATCTCACAAGGAACCGTGAAGAAAACATATCAGAGGGTGTGGATGCCACTGAAAAGAAGCCATAACACCAATCAATGAAAGAAGGGCATCATCCATGCCCCTAGGGATTTAAGTAGAGATAAGACGAGTGTTGATCATATCCTACTCTTAATATCCATGGGAATAGCGCATTAACTCTAAATCCATATCCCTTTGAATTAGGTGTACTGTGGCTCCTATTTCTAAACCCTTTTACTAACTCCATTTGCACAGGAAAGAAAATGAGCTTCTCAAATCTGGTAGAACTGAGGCAAACGATTACCATCATAAAACAAACCTTGGTTTCCCATTTACAGACCAAATGGGATCCAATCATTTGACTCTAATTTACTCGATGTTAGAAATAATGTTAATACTAAGAGGGGGGTGAACCAATATTAAGGCTAACTTTAATCTATTATGCCAACTTATATTTTTCACATTTAAACTTGGAAACCATTCATGTGATCATCGACAACATATCATTTGAAATAATATGAATAAATCAACACATGAATACACACATCACGAGCAACATACATATGAATACCAAGGTTTAATGTGGAAACCTTTTTGGAAAAAAATCACCAAAGCTTGTTTGTTATTATGATGTAAATAAGAGCTCCTACTCTATTACATCAATGTTCATTTGTGAGACACCACTCACAGGAAGCACTAACTCCCTTTGATTGTTTGCTAGCACCCACTAATAGGAAGCACTACCTCCCTTTTTCTATAGACACCTGATTAGCCTACCATGAAGCACCAACTTCATGGATTTATGCAAGCACCCACTTGCAGGAAGCACCTACCTCCAATCTCTTCTAAGATATCTACTAGATGGAAGCACCAACTCCCTAGTTTGTAGGGTCCAACTCACACTCAATAAGGAACTAATACTCACTGTAAATGGAAACCTCTCTGCTTGTTTTCAACTCTTCTTTCATCCACTTGGCCCTCTGCTCTCTTTTGCATTCGACCCTATGTTCTTATCAACAACCTTCACTCATACTCATCCCTCTTTGCACCCTCTATCCAATCTGAAACAACTCACAGTTCTCGACCCTTTTCCTTGCGCACTCTCGACCTCTCTCTGTAGCCCAGGCATAGTTGACCTCTTCTCAATAACACAATCACTCTTGGCCTTTCTCAACAGCTTACAAACCCTTGGAACTCTCCACTTAGGTAACTCAACTATGTTACATTTCCCCCCACCTTGCTCAATTGAAATACTATTTTTTATTCCTTTGCTGCACAAGGAATGATGTTATCTCTGTTGTTTTCCATACTTCCTGAAAGCATACTTCTATGTGGATATCCATGTTGTTGTTACTTCTGGTCACTTTCTCATTGCAACGCCATTAATTTTGAGAATGGTCACCTGAGCATTCCTCCACACTGCAAATCAATTCTTAGTTCATCTGTGTACTCCAACAACGGTCTCCATGCTTCTTAATTGCCCACAAATCTTAGATTGTATTGTAGGCATGGCTCTCCCGGTCTGTGGACAAAGCTTCTGAATTTAACATTCATTGAATTCTTCATATTGTGCAAGGAAGATCATAGATGGTTTTCTTTTGTTTGAGTCAAACTTCATTAATTCATTATGCAAACTGTGGTCCTCTCTGTATCCATCCAGAGCTTCTCAGCAATCCAACTTTGGTAAGCCTCCGGATATGGCATAACTCCCAGTTATAGTGCATTCTGCTAGATAGTTGTCGACTCATCCACGCATCATATGTATGCAGTCCCTTTTGAAACAAGCCCTCTCTTAATTATTTGTGGCCTGACATGCTTAGACCCACAACATTGCATAATAAGCCCAAAAGGGATATGGTTCTCGTGGATGATAATGTTTGCCACAGCATGCCCTTAGTCACAAACCATGTGAAGTCCATAAAAAATCGGCTCACAGGCACTCTTTTTCACTATAGCCCCGAGGTCTTAAATACCATGCAGTACTTTAGCACCCTCAGTCATAAAACTACACAAAACCAAGTATTGGGCTTAACCTTAGCCTTCAGCATTCCCTCTGGGATTACGTGTAGTGTGGGGTTTGCTCATTGTGTGCACTGGCCAATCAAAGGCCTAATGAGTTGACATGTAACACCACCACAATGCCTTCCTGTCCCTACGTCTTTTATTTATTTTTGGACCGTTAAGTTCTTTCGAGCTCTGTCCTGCGAGCTGAGTTGTATCGTGGGGTTCGTTGTTGCAACCAAGAGCCAATAGTCGCACAGTCGGGATGATTTGTTTATGACATTTCCCACATTATCTTGCAACTAGTCAGCACGCCTATTGCTTTAAGTGTTGCGCTTGTTTCTTCCAGGCACTGGCCAACGAGATGATGTCAGGCTGATGTCATCAGTCGACATGGTGCCTCCAGAGTAGTGACACGTGTCACCCGAATTTGGCCCAATAGGGCACCCAAAAATGATGAATCTTCCTACCACATGCCCCTTTTACCGATGTCACCTTGGCCAATCTAATGCTACCACATGCTTGCTTTGAGGAGAGAGAAAAGGGTCTTAGGCCTAGCATTTTGGAGCGAAGACCTTTGTTAATTTTTCAAAGGGGTTCCAAGCATTTATTTAATATTGCCTACTCTCCATTGTAATTTGATTTGATATCCCTTTGGGAAAGAATTTGTGGGATTTTCTGTCACTGTGGGGGCCTCCCACTTATCATTAAGCCCATACTCTTCCTCCACTACACTATGTTAGGGACATGCCCACCTGTCAAATGTCACCCTGCTTAAACGCTTGGGTTCCCTTTGTAATTTCACCGAGATGCACTCGTGGGGTCACTACTGCAAGATTGTGTATTACGTGGGCTCTATCAGTGGCCAATCACAATGCTCCTCACTACCTTGCTGTTCCATGTGTGCCGAATCAATCTTTAGGCTTTCCTTAAGTTTTTTCCAAGGTACTCTTTCCAGGCTTCTACCACCGAGCCAGGTTGTGGTCTGGGCTCTGCTCGAACCAATAGGAAAGTTTTCTGCCACTCTATGTGCTCCCACTTCTGCCCACTTATAATTCCTTGTGCACGTTAAGATTTCTCCGGGGTGTTACCATCGGGCTACATCCATTTGGATGTGTTGTAGTGGGGCCTCCAACGGTGGCTAATGAAAACACTTTCCGCCACAATTTTTTTTGCCACATTTTCCCCGTCCATTACTTAGCCGCTTTGCTAAAAAGACTCCACCAACTCTGTCTGGCTGCCAAAATGACGCACTCCAAGGAGTCCTCCAACCCTTTTAACACTACACCTTTGACTTTAGGTAGCCTAAATTTTGACTGGCACTATGTTGTGATCTAGGAGGCCATTTGTGGACTTCAATATACTGTTGGAAATCTCTTCCCGAGCACTATCCAACTATGCCATCTATAAGGACATCTAAGCTAAAAATCCTAAGTTAGAAATTCCTTCAAAGCTTGGGACTCCCAACCACCATAGTCATCATATTATGACTTCTCCACTAAGCCTGTTACTACGATGATTCTCTACAAGAGACTGCAACAACCATGGGAATCCCCTTGAGCTCCTCCTAAGCTTGACACACCATGCACACCAATGCTAGCCCTAATTACCATCACAACAAACCTAGTGGACATCAATGCTAACACATATGCTGCCACCAATATTAATACTAGCCTGGTTGACATCAATGCCAAAACACTTGCTACTGCCTGCTACTAATATACTAATCAATCATATAGATAAATAATACCACCGGCGTGTGACCCACTATATTCCATTTGGATACCCCATAAAAGTTTAGCTTGATGTGATGTTGAGTGGGCGGGCTTCATTGCTCTGGAATTTTGCTGTGTTGCCACTGACCATCTAGACAATTCCAACCATCCAACACTCAAATCAATCAATGTTTTCCCTCTATCCTCATCGTATACCGATTTGATAGAGGAATGAATTACCTATAGCTACAACTATATAAAATCATAAACAAACACAAATTAATCACTCAACCCCTAAACTTCGATATTTTCATTGTTTATAAAAAGAGATTCAAATAAACATATTTTTTTTTGTATCTCAGAGGAACCTAACAACCTGCTTGACACATAACTACCAATAAACTTATGGGGGTTTACAACCTATCCTCCTCTCCATAAATAGGGTCACAACTGGGGGGATTTGAACCTTAGATATCTCAATTTTCATAGATTTCACATTACTTCAATCACTAATTGAGCTGCCCCCTAGGACAAAAACATAATCTATTTTAAATAAAATTTCAAGAAGGATTTAAATTTACCAATATTAGACAATGTAAAAAAATTAATTCTTCTGATAAATTTTAAATATGAAAAATCCAATTCATGAAACTCTTCTAAAATTTCATTCAATTAATTAAAGTAATAACATTTAAACAATATATAATTTCTAAACTCCCCGATCGGGATGTGAACTGGGCCCAATGGGAACGCCTTGGCCCATAATAAAATGCATATCTCCAATATATCTACGACCACCCTCCGCATTCATGCAACACTTGGAGAGGTGGTTGTGCGCATGCAAAGTTTTATTTCCAACCCTAAAGGTGGTAGAGCCATTACAACAAGTGTTAAGGTGAGTTCTCCCTTCATTGCGCTAGATAATTTGGTCTGCATCCTCCATTTGCTGTGGTTCTGGTTTGAGCTACTCATTCTGAGGAAATCATAGTCTCAGTCGCCTTCTGGTCTCGAACGTGACCACTGGTATGTACCCACTCTTAATTTTTCTCCCTATGCATATATGGATCTGTGTATCTGCCCTTCAGTTTATGGCATGCATGGTACTGTGGTAGTTTGGCGAGATTGGAATCGCAAGTTCTTGGAGCATGGCAAAGTGTGGTTTTTGTTACGTGCTGAGTCATTGGTCTTTTATGTCTAGGTGTCTGTGGTCTATGAGATTTGGTTGTCATGTATGGGCTCACGCAAGGTTGGCCTGAGGGCTGCTCTGTGTGTCGGGGCACTCCCTGCTTGGATTATTGCAGAATTGTAAGGGTTTTGGTTTCTGGAAAATTCTGTATGTTTCTTGGGTATTTTGAATTTGCATGGGTTTGGAACAGAGCCAAGGTTGTTTGTAAACACTGGCCCGACCTTAGTTGGTATAGGGTTGTGGTTTGGGGAGCTCTGTTGGAAATGTTTAGTGTCAGTCCAACCTTAGTGCATAGGGTATGCTGTATTTGGTTCCGTCATCTAGTTGTGGGTGGGTCCTGGTCAAGGGGCAATTCTTGGCTCAAATCCTGTTAGTGTAGGCCCGATTATGGGCAATTTAGTTCCTTTTTTGTAACCAGGGCATATTGCATTTGGTTTCAGCGCAATGTTGTATGTGGGTTGCGGTCAAGGGGTAAATCTCGGCTCAAATGCTATTTCTTTCTTCATTACAATGTTATGTTGGTTGAATCGATAAAACATGAGACTCGCTTGAACAATTATCGGGTTTTTCTTGTGGATGGTGGTGTTAATCAGATTAGGCCCATTATTGGGCACTGGTGGAACAATGGTAGAAGCAGGTCCGTAACACTGTGCTGGCTGCCAGTTGACAACACGCTTTAGAGTTGGTTCCTTATTTGGTTGGCTTCTTTTGTAATTTCTTTGACAGGTCTGCAGAGCTAGAGAGACCCTTGGCAACATCGTGCTTCTAAGCTTCAACTTTGTTTGGGTTGAACTCCAGATCTTGACACAGGACAACATTTGCTTGGTAGGAGCCGAAAGACAATCCGAGCCTCTGGTAAAGGAAGGAATGACCGTGGGAAACAGAGGAAAGCCTCCCCTTCTCAGACCAATCAACCCAGTTCATTCGGGGGGGACTGTGCGTGAGCCAAATCGAGCTCCCATATTATTCAGGAAGCCACTCAAGCTTACCAATCAAGCAGTTCAAATCCAGTCAAGCAACTTATCACAGTTTGAGAAGAAGAGATACAACCGACTGATAAGGGATTCAAAATTGATTTAGAAGATTGGAAAACTTTGATTCCTGGCCCTAGACACACATGTGGCAAATCCTCTCAATATAAACAAATAGTCCACCTGTTTTGGATGATGAAGAGAATTCTGGCCAAAGCCTTGGAGCTGTTTCCACCTGATATGCATTTGTCCTCCCATAGACATTCAGATTATACTAAAGAGTTTCAACTACAACAGCAGAATGGTCAGCTCAGCTGCATAGAGCAACACATCCTCTGTATGTGTTGCTCTGGTGGAACAATGGAGAAGTAGGTTCGTAACGTTGTGTTGGCTGCCAGTTGACAACACACTTTAGAGCTGTTTCTTATTTGGTTGGTTTCTTTTGTAATTTCTTTGACAGGTCTGAGAGCTGGAGTGACCCTTGGCAACGTCGTGCTTCTAAGTGTAATATTCCTAATTAGCCATGGCTAATTGGAATATTCGATTTTGTTCAATTTTTGCCTTCTATAGTTATTTGTAAATAAAAAAGTGAGGACGGGGAACATAACTCACTTTTAGAATAAAAAGTCACTTCCTAGTAGCACAACGTTGTGACTTAGAGGGGAGCCAAGGGGGCCAAAGGGGGACGTAGAAATGGAGCCCACGCAGACACATGGAGTGACTGCTCAGGAGGGAAGAAACACGTGGCAAGAGAGGAATCATGCAGGAGGAGGTGAGCCTTGGGATTGAGAGAGCCAAAAGCTATAAAGAAGAAAGGAGCCCCCTCATTTTGATCATTCTAATTATGAGCATTTGTGATAGTCATTTTGACTTAGAGCACGCTGCCTGTTTAGCTAATCTGCAACACTCTTTAGTGCATTGAGCCTAAAAATAATAAAAATGATAAAAATGATTTCCAAATAACAAACATGTACATCTTGGTGAGCCTAAACCCGAATAAAAAAGCACCCAACAACTTGGAAAGACTTTGTAGCGAAAGATTATGAAACCAACAGCTGAATTCTAAGCATTCAACCTAATGAATTTATGTGTCACAAAACGCAAAAGACCGTTTTGGTTGAAGTTCAAGAATTTTGGTAAAGTCTGCTTATTGTAATGCCTTTTGTGGAACGTCTACATTTGACTCAGTCGCTGAAACGGGTTGCGTTCTTCTGGTGGGATTTCTTCCGTTATCTCAGGTGCTGAAGCGGTTGCAGTGCGAGCATTTGTGTTTTCATCTGCGTCTGGCACATGTGCATGATTCCGGAAGGAGAAGCTTCCTGTGGGCAGCGCACTGGTCCTAAAAGGACTGGTTCCATGAGCGGAAGGGCTACTTGTGAAACAGGGTGTAGAGCATGGACTGTTGCTCGTTCTTGAACCCTCCTTTTGGTCCACGTGGTTCAAGAACGATTTGGTCAAGGACTTTAAAAACTTCCCAGCTGATTGATCACCCATTTCACCAGGGCGCTTAACATTAGGATCTCTCTTGAAACTGTAGAGAAGCCGGAAAATGCAGATAATTAGAGCTATCAATGATGTCCCTCCTGTGATTGCGTAAAGACCCCAGAAAATCTGAATGCCCAACGGATCGGAATTTGGATTTCCTCCGGAATCCGTGCAGACAGTGTTACTAAACCACTTGTCTTCAATTTCCTGTATTTCTTTATCCTCTGAGAAAGATAGAACAGCCCTGGAAACGTCAGAGACAAGGGGAGAACCCTTGGGAAATACCTGTGCAGAGGATCTGTTCAGATATTGGCTATGGAAGAAGCGAAATGCACTGTAGTTCAGAAAAATGGTTTGAAGGAACTTACAAAACCGAAGCCTCCAGATCTGTGGATAGGTCCAACCGTTGTATACTCGCATTGAGAAGCTAGAAAAATGCGAACGAAAGGAATCTCGTCGAAAATTGCAGCCACCCCATTCTTTGGGCTCTTTGCGAGAGCCTCTACTGCTTCCTCTAGTGTCGAATATGGTCGGAGATTTTCTTTGGCGATGCCAAACGCCGGATCCTGCAGGAGGTCACCTATGAAAGACCCTTCCTGATACCCTACTGCTACTCCACTGGCACTGAGAGACGCCACATCTTGAAAAGTAGGTTCCAGTTGTGAAACTGTGAGCATAGATGTCAAACTGGTCGTATAGCTGGATTTCAAAATTAGAACTACAAATAGCCAGATTATAAGCACAATTCGGGACAAATGGTTCAGTAACTTCTCCCCTGCAGTACAGTAGACCAGTAAGGCCGAAAAACATTCAAATGGATCATTCTAAAAGCTGACAAGGCATTTTAGTTCGAACGAGAATAACTTACCGTCGTGTGTGAAATACAGCGTCGAGAACGAAAACCTGGAATGGCGGGGCGAATGAAGACGTTAAAAGATTGGGCTATTCTAAAACGAAAGGCAGAGGAACAAAATACAGACAAAAACAGAGTATTGAGCAAATGTCAATTAGTTTGGATTTTGATTTTCAGAAGTGGAAATACATTTACGAGAAAAACAGAGGTTGCTATTCTTTTTAGCCACAGTAAAACAAAATCTACAGAGGAGTACAAACAAGATTTACAAAATTCTACTGTACCTCTCTGTTTCACACAGTAAATACTATGTTTTTTTCAATCAGTGAAATATTATTTACATAAATTTTGATTTTTATATATCTTTTAAGATAGTCAGAAACTAAATTGGTGTTTGAGATTTTTTTTGGGTACAAGAGACTCATCTTGTTTGAGATTTTGGCAGCTATTTGATTGTTAAGTCTATGAAGACATACATACTCTGTTTGAGACTTTGGCAACTATTTGATTGTTAAGTCTATGAAGACATACATACTCTATTTGACTGCTAAGTACGAAAACATACATACATTTACATATTCTATTTGACTACTGACGAAAACATACATACTCTACCAACGCTCGTTTTGAACTTGTGACTTCTTAAAACCAAACACATGCTCTTAACTATTAGCCCCACTCAAGCTATAAATTAATATAATAATAATGCATATTATTTGATGACAATACAAGCTCACATTCGACAGTTCAACTTTGTATTTATAACTCACATTGGGCAGTTCAACATTGTATTTATAACTCACATTGGGCAGTTCAACCATTTTTATTGGGCACTGATATTTTTTATGGTTTGATTTACAGATGTGACTGCATCTTACAAATATCAATGGAAGAAAAACAGAGCATGGTAACAAAATTTCATTTACTTTGAGGTTGCTTCAGGTTAAAAATAAAATTTACCACTAGATTTGTTTGTACTCTAAAAATTTGTTTGTACTCCAAAAATAAAGTGTTTATTAACATTAAATGCAGTAATTGAAATTATTTCCAAATTCAAACATTACTAAAAGAAAATATAATATGTATAAAATGTCCACCGGTAAACTTTTTAAAAAATAGTTCAATGCCCAAAGAGTTCAAGCATTATTACACAAACAAACTGTGAATGCACACCTCTCAACTACACCATAGAAATAAAACAGTTTACAGATATAAGAATACAGAGTAAAATACCAGAGCAGAGTCACCACTTGCTCTTTGGGCTTTCCTCTAAACTCGGGATTTATTCTATGCTCAAGCAGCCATATCACAATTCCTGTGCATACAAAGAATACGCCTGTTGTGCACCACAGGCCTCGACTGAAAGGCAGCATAAATGCCCAACTGCGACTCGTTGCCTTTGTTTTGGTTTGTACGACCATCACAAAACCCGAATCTGTATACGGTTGTGTGAAATCAACAAACCTACTCCTATTTGCTAAGATTGTGGTGTCCCCCACTACTGCATCAAATTCCTGTAAGAAAATTCGAAATCAACAACGACAAGAGTGAAATAACGAAGAATTGAATCTTAACCAGAATTGAATCTTAAATCTGTCGAGTTAATGTGGTGGGTATGTTGTTTTTTTTTTTCATTGGAATTTAAATGTGTGGTGAAATGTTTATATAATGGGGTTGTATTATGATATTTAAATTTATATGGATTAAAATTTGTGCTGTGATATTTAAGATAAGATAAGATAATTATATTTATGTCCAACTAATAATTATAAAATAGGTCAAAGGGATTATTAAGTAAACTGATGTATATATAAAGCTGGAGAATCAAATGGTCTCCTATAAAAGATACAATGCATGAAGTAGATATTCAATATCTAGTCTTAGCGAAAAAGATCCAGAAACTAATAAATTTGATAGACAAGATGGGAAAAACCAAGCTAATAAGTTTGATACACAAGATCAGAAAAACCAAATTGATACAGTAAACCACATTAGAGAACCAAACAAAAATTGAAATTCAATTCAATCCAGAGTCAAGAAACAGACTTGAAAGTAGAATCAAGAAACATACCTGAAGGTCGACTTGATGGACAAGATGTTAGAACAATAAGAATTAAAATTACAATACAACCAAGAATCAAGAAACAGACCTGAAGGTAAACTTGATGGACAAGATGGTTATAGAATGACATTTAACGTAAACTTGATAGACAAGATCACGTTAATACAGTGACCCACATGGAAAAAAACAAAAGTTGAAATTGCAATTCAACCCAGAGTCAAAGAACAAACATTAAGATACACTTGATGGGCAAGATTGTTATAAGAGTGCATTTAAGGTATACTGGAAGGACGAAACCTAAATTGTTAAAGTGACCCACATTTAAAAAAAATTTGAAATTGCAATTCAACTAAAAATCAAAGAACGGACCTTAAGGTAGACTTGATGGACAAGATCGTTATAGGAAAGTGTTTGGTTTTGGCCCTCTTCAGCATAAGGAATGAGATCATATGGCAGTGCGTAGTCAAGCCGACTCAAAACAGCATCAAACACATCTATACAGAAACCGGTGACATGGCTTTTGTTTCGACTTCTATCGAATTTTACTCTGACGAATTCAGTGAACCCATCTTTTATGGGAACCCCAATTCTCATCCTCTTACCACTAGTTGGCTGTACCCAACCTTGAGGCACTGATCTGGATTCTCCAGGCCAAATCACTGGTCCAAGATTGGGAATAGTATTATTAATCCAATACCCAACGACCTGAAAGCCGTTACCCACCATATTCACAAACTCATAAGTAGAACCCACAATTTCCCCATCGTGCATCTGAACGACCCCACTTAAACCTTTAAAATTTGTCTTGAGGAGCTCGCTCAATAATGTTGGGGAATTTTTATGGGAAAATCCCAAAAACAACAATAAAATTTCACACAGAGAATGTTCTGTTTTCACTCCACAGGAATTTTAATCACAGCGGAAACATAGAAAATTCTGACCAGCGAACATAGTTTACACACCAAGGATTTATATTAAAAAGAAATGCATTTACAAATTATAAACTTCCTCTCTCACAGAGGGATTCACGGCTTGCATTTCACAAAAAAAATTTACACAGGAGTTTTTACTCACGCTGCTGCGTGACTTCAAAATGCATATTCAAAAACATTGCTTTTGCACTGCTGTGCGTTACACTTCAACACATTCCATTTACCAAAAAAAATTACATAAATATATGACAACCAGAGAGAGGACTTACATCGCCATACTTCCATAAAAAGAAGACAGTAAGAATTAAATGGTTTTACTGATATTTTTCTATGCCCATACTCCCGCTTAGGAAAAATTAAAAACTTCACCAAAGAACTTACCAACCACATTAAATAGCATTTACTGTTTACTGAGATAAACCGCGGTAGGAAAACTTTCACTTCACGTCAAAATCATTTTTCCAGGCTTTTACTTCATCCATTATCCAATATGCTTTTGGAACTCTATCGGGTCGGGACTTCATCCCATGACACAACAATGTGCACGGATGGTTTCCCCCGATTCCGAAATCCCGATCACACATGGCCCGATACCTCCGACATATATATATTATAATATATGCATAAATATATATATAAAATGAGCCACTTGCGGACCCGAAATAATATGAAGCAAAATGTTGATTACCCATCGGGTCCAGGATATCGGGTCAGGACTTCATCCCATGAAAAAGAACTGCCCACTTGGTTTTCCCGATACCGAAATATTTGTGGACCCGATAATTTATCAAAAGGGGTTGATTCCATCGTCGGGTCCGGCCCATCGGCAACAACAAAACTTTAGCTGCTATTTCGCCGATGCGATATCGGCGATCTCTTATCGCTGGAGTGTTCATCGCTGCTGCACTTCTTTGCCGATGCGCAGTTGGAATTAATTTTTCAACACTCCCCTTTAATTTCAACCGCTGGGCATTCAACCATTCCCAAACACTTTCTCAAAAATTCAAAGCTTTTCTGATCCAATGGCTTTGTCAAGATGTCTGCGACCTGTTCTTGAGTCCTGCAATGTTCTAGGACAATTTCTCCATTGTTCACCAATTCTCTGATGTAGTGAAACCTTGTATCAATGTGTTTCGTTCTCTTATGAAACACTGAATTCTTTGACAATGCAATAGCTGAGCTATTGTCACAAAAAATCACTGTTGCTTTTACCTGCTCTTGGCCTAAGCTTCTCAGCATTCTTCTCATCCACACTGCTTGGCATGCTGCCGCTGTAGCTGCCACATATTCAGCCTCTGCTGTAGATAATGCTACAATGGACTGCTTCTTAGAAGCCCATGAAATGGCTCCTGAGCCCATGTGAAAAACATAACCGGAAGTGCTCTTCCGATCATCAACACTTCCAGCCCAATCGCTATCAGTGTATCCAACCAAATCTGAATGTTCTGAGTCATTATATAAAATTCCAAAACTTTTAGTGCCTTTGACATATCTCAAAATTCTTTTCGCTGCTTGCCAATGTGCTTCCTTTGGCCTTTCCATGAACCTGGAAATTAAACTAACAACAAACATTATATCAGGCCTAGTTGCTGTTAAATACATGAGGCTGCCAACTATGCTCTTGTACAAGCTAGGATCAAAATCCTTGCCGCTGTCCTCTTTGCTGAGTTTTAATCCCATTACTGTGGAAGTGATTGTTGCCTTGCATTCTTGCATATTAAATCTGCCCAGCACTTCATTTACATATCTCGCTTGAGAAATAAAAATTCCTTTTTCATTTTGATCTACTTCTATGCCTAAGAAGTATCTCAAGAAACCCATGTCAGTAATTTCAAATTCATCTTTCATGACTGTTTTGAAATTTTTAATGAGGTAATCATCATTACCTGTAAAAATCACATCATCAACATATAACACAACAATTAAAATCTTACCATCATTTTCTTTGATGTAGACGGTGGGTTCTCCCTCACATTTGTCAAACTCATTTTCCAGTAGATAGAAATCTATCCTACTGTACCACGCTCTTGGTGCTTGTTTGAGCCCATAAAGAGCTTTCTTCAATCTGCATACTTTGTGTTCTTGGCCTTTCCTCTCATATCCTAAAGGCTGTTCAATATAGACCTCCTCATTTAACACTCCATTTAGGAATGCTGACTTCACGTCCATTTGGTAAACTTTCCATTTGTTTTGTGCTGCTATGGACAACGCTGCTCTCACGGTTTCCATTCTTGCAACTGGTGCAAAGGTCTCCTCATAATCTCTCCCATACTGCTGCTTGTACCCTTTCACAACCGGCCTTGCCTTGTGCCTTTCAATTTTACCTTCAGCATTGCACTTGGTCTTATAGACCCATTTAACTCCAATGACTTCTTTACCTTTTGGTAGCTCAACCAAATCCCATGTTTTGTTTCTCTCTATGGCATTCATTTCATCATCCATAGCTTCTATCCATTTCTTATCTTTGATTGCATCTTCGAAATGAATAGGATCATCAACATGACAATACAAAGAAAACAAGGAATTCGTTCCTTCATCATAAATGTCACTCAAGTTTCTAAATTTCTTACCTCTTTCATTGGGTGTGCAAGTGCTTGAAGATGCACTTGAATTTCCACTCTGTGGTGTGCTTGGAGAAGCACTTTCATTTCTCCTCAAGGGTGTCGCTTGCTGTCCTTGTGTTGGCACTGCTGTTTGGGATGTGTTTCAGTCATCTCCTCATCATCTTCATCATGAGACAAATAGTTTTTAACATTCACTGTTTTCTCTATGCTTCCATCCCAAGCTTCCTCCTCAATAAATTGAATATCTCTGCTCACAAAAAACTTCTTGGTAGATGGGATATACAACCTGTAAGCTTTGGATTCTTCACTGTATCCAATGAAAAGACATTTCTCCCCTTTGTTGTCCAACTTCCTCCTTAGTTTATCTGGAATGTGTGCATAGGCCACACATCCAAACACTTTCATGTGGGTGACTCCTTTCTTTCTCCCACTCCATGCTTCTTCCGGCACTTTGTTCATCACAGCTTTTGTAGGACACCTGTTCAAAATATACGCTGCACAATTTACAGCTTCAGCCCAATAATCATTTGCCAAATGCTTTGCCTTCAACATGCTCCTCGCCATATCCATGATGGTCCTGTTCTTCCTTTCAGCAACTCCATTTTGCTGTGGGGTGTAACTTGCTGTAAATTGTTTGTGAATTCCATTTTCTCTACAAAATCTTAGGAATTCCTTGGAGATATACTCACCTCCTCTATCAGTTTTCAAGACTTTAATATGCAACCCGCTTTGGTTCTCCACAAGTGCCTTGAAATTTTTGAACTTCTCAAACACTTCACTTTTGTTCTTTAGAAAGTAAATCCAAGTCTTTCTAGTAAAGTCATCAATAAATGTTAGGAAATATTGGTTGCCTGCTAATGATGCAGCATGCATCGGTCCACATAAATCTGAGTGGATGATCTCTAAGGGTGCCTTTTCCCTTATGCTTTTACCTTATGGAAAACTTTCTCTATGTTGTTTCCCAAAAATGCAACCTTCACATAGGCTGTCCGGTTTCTCTATCAATGGTAATCCTTTCACCATTCCTTTTCTTCTTAACAAGTTTAGACCTCCAAAATTGAGATGTCCAAATCTCAAGTGCCACAACCAATTTTCATCCTTTGGCACGCTTTGGAAGGCCTCTTGGGTCACTGCTGCAATTTCATTTTTGTTTTTCAAATTTGCCCTGATCCTGAGAGGGGACATCCTGTTCCTTGTCATCTTCACTTCAGCAATGCATCGTTTGCTGGGTGGTATATCCATGATGGTACACACATCATTCACAAAGTAAACATTGTAACCCTTTTGAACAAGCTGTCCAATACTCAAGAGTTTACATCTCATTCCGGGGACATAATAGACATCTGCTATGGTTTTCCTTTCTCCTTGCTTTGTAAATATTTTTACCTCCCCTTTTCCCATAACAGAAACTTTGCTATCAGTTCCTAGTGTGACTTCTGATTTCACATTTTGATCTAGGGCAGAAAAGAGAGCTATATTTCCTGTCATATGATTGCTGCAACCTGAGTCTAAAAACCATATGTCTTCACTATTTGTTTCAGCCATGTTACAAGCTAACAACACATTAGTTTGGCTGATGTTCTCTCTAGTAACATTTGCATTTTTTCTATTACTCATATCATGCTGCTTCTTCCTACATTCACTGGCATAATGCCCATATTTTTTACAATAATAGCATTGGACATTGGATTTTTCATACCTTTGTCCTTGAGCATGATGTTGTTCTCTTTGCTGGCTGCTGCCTTGGCCTTGGTTCTGATTTGGAGTGCTGCCTCTTCCTTGAGCATTTGCTGGACTGTTCTTTCCACCTCTGTTCTGGCTTCTGCCTCTTCCTCTCTTGTTTCCTCTGCCTTGACCTCTTCCTCTTCCAAAGGACATCTGTGTCTTGAAGGCTTGCTCTAGAGATGAGTTCTGATTCCTACTCAATCTCTGCTCATGTGTTATCAGTGATGCATGCAGCTCATCAACTGAAAAGCTTGAGAGATCCTTTGTCTCTTCAATGGTGGTGACAATAGCATCAAACTTTGAGGGTAAGACCCTCAGTATTTTCTCCACAATCCTCCTATCTTCAATGGTTTCTCCATGAGTCCTCATCTGTGTGATTAGACCAATTACATGTGTGAAGAATGAGTCAGTATTGTCTGACTCCTTCATGTTGAGATTCTCAAAATCTCTCCTCAGCAACTGTAGTTTTGCTGTCCTCACTTTCTCCATGCCTTGATAGGCTGTCTTGAGGTTTTTCCATCCTTCTTTGGATGTCTTAGCTCCTGCTATCCTTGGAAACATACTCTGGTCCACTGCTTGATACAAAAATACACGGGCTTTTGAATCATTTTTCCTATTGCTCTTCAATAGGTCTTTCTCTCCCTGAGTTAATCTGTTAAACTCATTCTCATTTGCTGGTTCATCAAAGCCATCTTCAACTATTTCCCATAAATCTTGAGAGGCAAACCAGGCTCTCATGGTTATTGCCCAGTAGTCATAGTTCTTCCCATTGAACTGTGGGAGCTGGGTGTTAAACATACCCATACCAGTGCTTGTGCTGACCATTCCTTGCATCCTTAGTTATGCTTTAATTTCTTAACTGAGTATTTTTAAAACAGCTGACTGCTGCAACCAAAAGACTCCTCCTTTCAGCTTCTTTGTCACCTTCAAAGAGCCTAAGCCTGCTCTGATACCACTGTTGGGTATTTTTGCAATGGATGGGAAAATATCAAAACCACAAAAATAAAACACAGAGGCAATGCTCTGTTTCCTTGCGCCGGGATCTTTTTGCACAGAGAAGTCTTTTTAAAACAATTACACAGGACAGAGTATTCCACCACCATAAAATGATTTCTATTCATTAAACAAAAACACTTACATATTCATCCTCTTTTACTCAGAGGGATTCACCAAAACAATTTAACAAAGATTACTACCTTTTCACTGTTGTGTGAAACAATTCATGGTTTTACACAAAACTATCCACTGGTTTTCTTCATTCACTTCTCCTTCTCCTTCTGCACTGCTGTGCAAATTTTTTTTTTACTTCTTACCAAGACAAAATGGTTTTACACTTATGTTGCATTTTCCTTTTACATTACAAATTTGTGAATACAATCCCCTTTTCTCCCCGTACGCGATTTCACGTTTTTTTCTTTGGTGCTGCGGACCCCTGTTTTTTATTTTTTTATGTGCGATTACATAACACACACATTCAATACAATCCCCGGGTGCTTTTTTTTTTTTTACATCTGCCTGGAGTCAACGCTATTTCGAAAACATATGCAAAAAAAAATAAAATAAAAGTTACCTTACATTATGATTTTACTTCCATAACTCGTATTAACGCGCCGTATCAAAAACATTGAAAACTTTACCAAAAACTATGTCATTTCATTTAACATGAGGTATGGTCCAAGTGCACGCTGCATTAATTTTTAACAGGCCCATATGTACTTTGAACAATGTAAACGGCGGAGTCATTTCCTGGGAATTTAACGGCGGAGAGCAATCTCTTCAATCGTAGGCGGGGTAAGTTGACTGACATTTATGTCAGGGAATGACGTCACGGCGATCCACATGTCAGCGCCAAAATGCGTCGGAGCTCCTCGTCGGAATGTTCCATCGCCGGAGAGCTGGTCCGATAGGTTTCAGGCGGTCGGTTTCTGTTTGCAGCGGTGGTTTCCAGCTGGGTGCTTTCCCCGCGCGCAGCGTTGAAATTATATATTTTCAACACTCATTCTGCTTCCCACTAAAATGGCCCATTCAAATTATAATTTCCACGTCATATCTTCATCACTGCCTTCATATCTCCATCCGCCAGTTCGGAAGTGTAGAATTGGTCTAAAATGTAGTAGTCAAAACCCTAATATTCACATGGCGGTGCCCACGGATTTCACTAAAAGAAACATTGTGAAGACCCTGCAAAGCGGCATAAACAGCTCTGAACACCATGACGATCAGTGTATTACAGCTTTGATCATATATTTATATGGCACATGCTCCTATTTTCCAAAGTCGCTATTATTTAGCGCACCATTAAGTAATAGAGGGCATGTGATAGACATATTATCTTTCATCTGCAAAGTCAGCACTTCAACAAATATATATTCACAACTTGAAGTTAAAAAAGGTTCTTTATCACACACATATTCAACCAGATGCATCTATAAATGGGTCTTATCACAGCTATGCAACAAAGTCGCATCCCAAAGGGACCCAGAGCAACTATCAATTACAGATTTTAGAAGTAACAAGCAACTCAACTTACTATTTAGTAATAATGTAAGTAATAGGGTTTAAATTTCAATCCAAGTACATCGCGCCCGACGAAAAATGTGAAATGAATAGTTCAGCAATAATGTTCAGATTTCGGGCTAAATACATTGCACCCAAGAGGAATGAACAGTTTAGTACGTTGCACCATAAGCAATACGGACCCATCAATACGTCCACGTCGACGTACATGTAATATACTTTGCTTTTCACTTTAAAAAATTCAATTTTTGTTATTTATTATTATTATAAATTATTTATTTTGTGGGTGATTGATTTTCATGAATTATAATGTTTTACAATTTAATTTAAGATGATTTATTTTATTTTAAAAACTATTTTAATAATTTTATTTATAAAAATATATATATTAATAAAACACACCCAAATATATATATGTTATATAATAATATTAATTATCATAGTTGTTAATTTAAGTAATACATTTTATAAACAATATTTACTAATATTTTTTTTTATGGTAAAAATTCTTATCAATATTGTTATTTATTTAATTAATATATTTTAACTAAACTAACAGTTATAGTTACTATATAACCCTTATTTAATAATAATATCTAATATTTCAAACAACATAATTAATAATTTGTTTAATAAATTTTCATATATTATTCAAATTCACTGATATCCTCTTTCAATTACAAAATGCATCTTAATAACCAATTTAATACTAAAATTTTAAAAATAAAATTTATATCAACGATCAATATCAACGCCTCACACGATACATGTCTTCGATGCAAATCATTATATCTACAAAATTAATAGAAACAGCTCTCACCGCCATTTTTTATATTTATACCATTATATTAATACTTCGCAGCCCTTCTATAGTCACTACAACACAAAGGTGGGTTTTAAGACAATATTTGAGACAATTTTTGGGTAAATTATCTTAACTTGAGAGAAAATAAAAACTTGTATATTGTCTTAAATATTGTCTTTAAGCGGATGTCTCAAATTATTGTCTTAAAACATTTTCTATATAAAGTCAATATATAACACAAACATTATTGTCTCTTAAGAGACATTTCTTTCATTTTTGTCTCTTGGGAAACGATAGATAGGATTAAAAACATATTGTGTTTATAGAGACAGTATGTCTATAATTCTAACTATCGTCTCTCTAGACACAATAAAAATTTATATTTAAATACAATACAATACCACTTTTGTCTTTATAGAGACATATAAAACAATCAATCTAGAAAAATATTTCATTATTGAAATAAATGAATATAAAAAGTATTTAATTAAATAAACTAAAATGTCATTGATTAATCCATGTTAAGGCACAGTGGGCTCGAACCACTAACCTCATTCTTATAAGGCAGGTGCTCTTCCATTGAGAGAGCACCCTTTAAAGAATTATGTGAGTTATAGTAATCCTTGAAATTGCATATATAGGTATTGATTTATAAAAAGAAGCTCGACAAATAATAGCATAATCAATGTAAAATCTATAAAATCATGCATCCCCTACATACTCCCTCTGCATAGGTATGAGAAGGAACCCCTAACTGACTCAACCAGAGGTCAGTGAGCTATCAAATCTAGTAAAGCCAATTCATTATATTACCTCACTTTCATGAGGGATTTCAGCTTTTTCGCCTTATAGGCGGAATATATTCCATATAATAAGATAGGTAATGAACTATCTTCCATTATTATTTTATTGCAATAGATGATTATGATCGGTTAGTTGATTCATTCCAAAATTAGTATATAGGTCGGCTCAGGCTCATTTTGTCGAGAATTCTCTATCGAAAAGAATGAGGATTATAGCTCCAACAGGGATTATATTAGTAAAGGTACGGTTGGGGATGATACGAAGTCATAGTTGATTCTCTACTTGTGCATCTCTTTTGAAATCCAATCTCAATAAGAGGATTTTTTCAAGAGTAGGTAATAAAAAATTTGTTAACTCCAGCTATAGCAATTTCTGAGGAACTCACTTGACCTATCCTGCTTTTAATAAAATTACCAAAACTACAACCGAAAGTAGAAACACTAGCATTATCAACATTAATATTCAAGTTTTGAGGGCAATTTATGAATTCTGGGTAAATTATGGGTTCATGAGTGTTGTAGCCAGTGTGTAGCCAAAAGCCTTCCTTTGTTCATGCATCTTTGTTGGCAGTTCTATAATAAGAACATTTTTATTTGAGATGAACTTTGGATGGGTACCTATAACTTTAGGGGGGAAGACAATACCAACATTATGATTGCTAGAATACACAGGGGTACTAGAACAAGCAACTCATTTTTCCTTTGAGTTTAGGTAGTAGGGATGAGAATTCTTTCAGTTTTATCACCATATTCTTGAATAATGGTCCTTGGAAATGACCCCATATATTTACCGAGTCAACGTATTGAAGTCTTATACCTGAAAACAAATGGAGTACTTTCCCTTGCTTGTTATCCACAAGGGAAATGTAATGAATGTGCTATGGAATCGGTCATCCTATGTTCATCATGGTTAGCATCATCATCAAAGATAGGAGGGACATCAAAATTTATGGCTAAAAGTCCTGAAACCATAAAAATGTTGTGCCAACAGATAATTCCTATAATCTTTTGGCAACAAAATGCCATGGCACCCATCATCCCTCAGATCAATTGTGCACAACTAATCTCAATTATTGAACTTGTATATGCCATGATAAGTTCTCTCCATTTTGAATTTCTTCGGTAAGTTACATAGCGTAAAGTGACTTGAAGAAAAAAAAAAACCCAAAATTTAAGTATTGCAACATAATGAATCATAATTCAAATGCCCTTGGAGGGGAGAAAGTTGGCTCATAACCAAGGGAGATCTCATACTTCATTAAATGAATCGACCTGAGGAACTTGAAAAATGAATTTACTTAAAAGGATACCAAACAATTTAGGGACAAGCTTATGGAAGGATTTTTGCAGGCTTATCTAGGTTGTTGAAGCATTGAGAGGAGTTTCTTGAGTTTGCAAGGAATTTAAGTGAGAGGACCAGCCTCATCCAATGCCACTATGAAATAGCACCTTGTTGGTCTTGAAAATATTGCACTACACCTTAATACATAATCGCTATGAGAAAAACTGAATTTAGAAGTTGTAAGATGATTACTCCATTTTTTTTGGCACCATAATCTAATGTACTGGGTGTGCTAGCTTCTTCATTTTAATTTGTAGACCATCCATGAAAGGTTCTACCCTTTATTATGTAAAAGTTGTCCCAGATTAAGTGGACAACGTTCCAAATTGATCACAATGGATGACTAGGCTAGAATTGAGTCACATTCATGACAAAATATTAAAAAAAATGAGAGACACGTTTTATTGCAATCATTGTAGAAGATAATAGATCTTGCACATGTTGCACTTGTAAAGATCTGTATGGATTAGAAGGTTGTATACTTCTCTCTTTTCTAGTAGAATATTGCAATCTAGGAGGGAATGGAGGATTTTGTAAATTATGTCTATTGATAACATGACACTGGTTATCTGCACTCACATCAATCCTAGAGTAAGGTATATATTGAGACCAATTGTGCGATAAGAGGAATGTCCTTATGGTTGTGCAACCTTATCCTATAAGGGCTCTAGATTATACCTCAGAATAAAAGTAATTTAAATGAGTGAGACAAAGGTGATATATATACATTTGAGCATTGAAATCAATTATAAAGGGTTGGCCTTTTGATGGTAACAATTTTCAAATTATATCTAGGGCTTACCTTGCAATGTCGAATTTAAATGTAAGTGAGCCAATTCAATCTGCGATATTTATTACATCCATGGGTGAAGTGTTTGTCAAGTCGGCCTGTAGGGGTGGAAATATATTAAGAAGGGGGTTGATTTTTGAAAACATGACATTTAAGGGGATTTCTTGTGTGATTATAGGGCTTATCAAGTTATCAACTAATCGATGTTGGAAGGTTAGGTTGCTTCAATTGCAATGTTCACTTGGAAAAGATTTGAAGGTGTGTCAGTATTCCCATGGAAAAAATCTAGCGTTTGAAGAGCTTTGGAGGCTACGCGAAGAATTGTGAAAGCTTTTGCACCCACCTTGGAGGCCACTTGAGGTATTTTGTGCCCACGATGGAGGATGCCTAAGAAGATTTTAAATGTTAAAATTTTAAGTAATTTCTTGAAGAATTTAATATTAGCATTAATTATATAACATTTTTAGGGTCTTAGGGTTAACTATTAGGCTTCCCACTCATAAATTATTGATTTATAAAAAAGTTTCAGATTCATGGGTTCTTAGTCAAATTGTAGGAAGTTGTACAAAACTATCTAGTTCGATGAAAAAAGCTTGGTTTGTCATTGAACTAGCCTTTCCTGATTCAGAGCCACTGGTTGAAACGATTTGGCACTCAAAGTGGCCTCACTTTAATTTCTCTCAAAATGGTCAGACTTGTTAGTTTAATTGGTTCCAATCCAGTCCAATAACATCGGTGCTACTATTTAAAACATCTCACAGTTACCTTTGGCAGAACAAGGAAGCAGTTTGGAAACATGTGACACATAACTCTTATTGGTGAAGCAAATAAATCTACCATGCAATGGTTGTTAAAAATAATTTTTGATTCACGAAATTGTAGGTATGGCTAACATTGTCATGTTACGTCTTAGGGAGTGTAAACAGTCATAGGGGATTGGTTGAAATAGTACAAAATCATATTCCTAGAAATGTTGACTTTCTCTTTAGTTAAGTATCAACATTTATAGGAAGATGTTTTTGAAGAATAAGTTGTCACAAAGATTCAAGTGATTCAATGATTATGCCAAGTTATATCTTGAATATTACGAAGTTTAGATATCATCTCTTTTCTATTGGCATGAAGATAGAAGTGTCTATTACACTAAATGGCTTTTCCCTGTTTGGGAAGCCTTTGTTCAAAGTTTTTGCATGTGGGGTACTCTCCCAACTTATGAGAGGCTTTAGGATGTATCTTCCCAAGAAGGAACAAGATAAGAATCAGTTTTTGCCCAAAAATAAAAATTGTGTGAGATTGTGTTCTCATCATGATGATGAAGAAAGGATGGAAAAAGAAGAAATATGCAAAAGCTAAGACGGAGGCATATTCCATTGACTTTGGTTATAGGAAAAAGAGTTAAGTGATGTTTGTGAGTGTGACAAGAAACAATACTGTGTTAATGAATTCTCAAAGAAGAAAGTATTTAGGAAAGGTAATGGTAACTAGTTAGTGCAGATAGCTCAACTGAAGTGAATGGGTTGGCATCCACATTAAACACTGCAATTTCCACAATTTCATCCATTTATACATATTATCACTTGGAAATACTTTTCATATTTCAACTAAAGAAACTAATATTGTCTAGATAACTATTAGGAATTAAGCCCCTCTAAATGATGAAGCTTCCTGTCAATTCAAAATTGGTGATATTAATTTGAGGGGAGTATCCCTAGATGATTTAAGGCTTCAAATTTCGATTCCCAAGGGAAATTGGCAACCCAAACCTGCAAAAAACTTGTTGATATGCAACAATATTTTCAAAATTTGTAGTTTTTCTCTTCAAATCAGTGATAACAAACTTTAGAGTGATTAGACATGTTAAAATAGCGCAGAAAATTCACAAGTTTTCTATAAACTCCCTTTGTTTATGGGATAAAAGTTGTAGAACAACTAACAAAATTGACTAGAAACACAATGAAAACCCTCCAAGTCATTTTTTTATTGCTAATATGAGATATAGCTCTATTATAACTTGAAATTGACAAAGATTTTTGTAACAAAATCAACAAAGAAACTTAATGTAACATTAGGAAATATGCTCATGTTTTCACCTTGGTTGTTTCATCTCACTATGGGCTGGTCATTTTCCAGTGTTTGGTTGGGGGGGGGTGGGTGTGGTTTATAGGGGGTCTAAGTCTTAGATACACATTTTTGTTCATAAATTAGACCTTCGATTAATGGAATAAGTCATTGATGTTTCCAATTAGGAAATTAAAATAATCAAACTAGGTTGCAGATAAACACTAAGATAATTTCGAAGAACTGAGTTCTCATTTAAATCTGTTACAATGAAGTTTAAATTTCCAATGGTATGTTGCAGATATGAATTGATTATACTAAACAATAAAATTATAGAAGAATTGATAAAGTGGTAACACTCTCCTATCACCTATGTGGACTGGTGCCTTGATGGATTGGAATGATGGAGAAAAGAGAGTGGAAATTTGCTACACAAACTTATTAAGTTCTATTCTTGCAAATGAATACGAAATATAATAATGAGACATAAATAATGAGAAGAGCAACATAATGTCACATGCTCAACATAAAACATTGAAATTGATAACCACAGGGATATCTAAGCATTACCAGCATAAAAAAATACATCCAAAAAATTGATAAAATAAAGATCAACTCTACAAATTTGATAATACCACTTCTTTGCACTCTTACTCACTCCTCAATGACACATATTATATAATGGAAAAGAAGAGAAATCATAAATGATAAAGGTTCTCCAACTTTGGATATTGAAAATATCCCAGGACACCTAAATAGGCACCATCCTAACTATGGAAAGGATCTTCAGGAGCTTGGAAGGAACTCTTTTAATGATGTTCCACATGTCTTGGCATTTATGAGGTATATCTCAGAATTGGAAGAAAGACATGAAGATTTCATGATCAAATTATTTATACTTTCTTTGGGATAATAACATAATGGTTGGCTCAAACATTCTTGCAACCCAAAGAGTATACATTCTCTTAAAAATCTAGTTGAAATCTTCCTCAAACATTGTCACCCAAGATTTCAGAAATTTGATGGTCATGACCAACACTTATTCGCAACCTTGCACTAGGAAGGCCACATTTGTCTTTTGTAGCATGAAGATAATGATAGAGCTTTGTGGAGGAATGATACCCTGTGGTGCTAAGCGAAGGAATGGATGAAGATTAAAAGATATTGTAAGAAGATCTTCCTCGTCTACTTCAACATGATGATCAACCAAATAAGGAAGACAATTTAGAGGGTGAATATCTATACCGCGATGATGTTTCTATTGATATGAATAAAGTGTTGAGCTCAAAAATTGAGGAAGTTAGCAATGTTGGCAAAATTTAAGAGGATACTAGCCTACTACAAATCTAGAAGAAGAATAACATAGTAGCCCTGATACAAACTTGATCCAGATTCATTATTTGCACAAAGCAAATAAATGTCATATGTTGTGTGTTTTGAATCCATACCTATCTATGATGAATATGACCATACAAATGACATTAAATAAAATTTCTCTGATTCAGTTTTCAGTCGTTTTTTCCCTAGAACTCAATGTCAACACAGCTAATGTGATGTGTGATCAATCCAACCCCAAGGAAGAGAATTAAAGGGTTGTTTACAAAGAGGATAATGAAGCAATTGCTAAAGGGAGCATACCGTATCAGTGTCTTGATGAGGGCTTAATTCTATCTTTATATTTTGTAATGATGAAATTATTACCTCTCCATTTGATGACAACTATGACAAATATGAAGAAAATATAGATTTGCAGACCTCAAATGACACGCATCAGGGAAATTGCAGAAGTACAAAGCACTGTAAAACATGTAATTATAGGATTTTTCTTGTTCTAGAAAGTGCGAGAAAGGTTTTCTCACAACAAACAGTAAGGTAAAATGAGAGGATGAATGGGATTAATTCGTTTTTGTTCAATTATCATATATCAAAGATAGCTTGACAACAAATATTACTGGAAATTTTAGTGAAGAGCATATTGTGTTTAATCAAATAGTCCATTGAAATTGCTCAGAGAGACCCTAAAATCTTAGTTGCCATCTCTCCTCTTTGTTAGGAATGATGACATGAAATTGTTAGGAATATGAGAGTTGTTGAAAATGGACCATTAGTCCAGAGGTGATGGGGATCCCAACATATTTTCATTTGGATTTTCATGTTTCTATTTTCAACAATGATCCAACATAGCGGAAATGGATATTGTAGTTTGGAGATGATGAATTGGTTACTTTGGATTATGTACTTCACTTTAGCACCTTTATCTTGAGATTTTGGGGTTCTGAAGTGATCCCAAGAAAGACATGCATGCCCAATAGGAGCAAGATGTTACCCCTTAGTTTGCATGAGGGTACCAGAAGAAATTTTCCCCTCAAAATTATCCCACAATTTGTGGGCAGAGGAGATCGATGAAATGTTTGTAATTCTGTTACTATGATCAACCTCTACTAACTCCGATGGTAGATATGCTAGTCCGTGGGATTTATTCTAAATTAGAGACAATGTTATGGTTTGAAAAAAACTTATGGGTAGTTGGATTTAATATAGAAGAAGATAGCTAAGATAATTAATCCCATGGCTAGAACATCACCTAATATAAGTGATGATCCTAAAAATAAGTGAAACCTAGTGTGGTGAGTAGCCAGGGTATTGTATTGAGAAACATTAGAGTGTTGTTTGAAATGTATAACCCTACAACAGTGCTGTCCATATGGATGATGGAGATATTAGGCAGTTGCAAAAACTAGGCAACAATTGAAGTAGAACTTCCATGACTTATAAGGCACTAGATGGCTACTAGTTTTGTACAATTATTGTGGGGCATTTATATCAAAGCCTAGTCAAGGGAGAATGTAATATTGAAACTTAATCTAAATCCATAATAGTGTTGTGTCCTAAGAATGAGAAATACATCGGTATAACTATCTCACTTGAAGTTGTTTACGTGGTATACATGTGTTTGGAGATAACTGAAAAACACCAACGTGTACTACATATGTAACAACAAAGGCATGAATTTCAACAAGTTCTAAAGCAGGATGAGTTAAAAAATGAAAATAACACTACCCAAGACTTTGGTCTGACTATAAATAAATTTTTCTAAGAAACCTACATCGGTTTGAAGTATAAAGGGAGGTTTAAAAATAAATTAATCGAAACATTCACACATGCCATCAGTGAACCTTTCACTCCTTGGACCTATAACAGAATCAAATTATTTTTGTTTCACTTTAATTTGAGGTTTCTGAGGATATGTGTGTGTGTGTGTGTGTGTGTGTGTGTGTGTATATATATATATACATACATACATACATACATACATACATACATACATACATATATATCTCTTACCACCGCGCTCAATACCCCTTACTGCATACCACCCCTCTAAAATCCACTCCTATCTCTCGCCAATATAAACTCCCCCAATTTCATTCTAACTTCCACGTCCTTGCATCACATCCACTAACCTACTACCACGTACCTCCTCCCGCTTGACCTCACTCTCACTTACCGCTCCATTCCTATGCCTTCCTTTTGTGCTGACACGTCAACTATTTTTTCCAACCATGTGCCTCCAAATTAACCCCCACCTCCATGTCACCTCCTGCCTCCAAGTCATATATCCATTTCATCCCATTCCTACCAGATCAAGAGTGATTGTTGGCAATTACAGTTAGCACCAAGTTGAAAAGATGGTAAGTTAGAACTGTGTTTTTTTCCTATACAACACATTCATTTAGAGAATGGTTTTCAAACAAATGAGAATGAATTTCTCAAAACTGAAAGAGGAGTTTGTCCAGAACAGACCCAATAAAAAAATAGTGTCTCTATTTTCTCACAACTATTATGGTTTATGATATTCGCATGAATCTTTGAAGGCATATTTTCCCGAAATTTCTTGTTTTAAGTCATTGTTTCCAAATGTGGTTTCCAAACAAATGAAAATGCATTTTCCAAAACTGAAATAGTTTTTTGTTGGTAACATACTCCTATACAAAAACCTCTCTCACTATGTGCACATCTATCATGGGTTGAGATATTCAAATGTATCATTGGACCCTACTTTTCATAATTTCGTGAGAAAAAAGCTCATGGGAAGTTAGTGACTTGGATGCCACCTCATCAAATAAGACTTGCTATAAAATTTGAATTTTTGTTCCTTACCACTAGAAATCATCAAAGATAGTGCCAAGAAGATTCATTAGTTTTGAATGTCCTATATTTTAGTACTATTTTTTTAAACGGTTCTGAGATATTTGTAATAAATATTGATATTTTGAATCAATATATTTTGTGAAGAATTTTTATAAATACTTCATCAGATGAAGTAACAGGTATTGGGACTTGTTTGAAGAAAAGGACTTATATTGTAAAGCAGCTCATAGAGCCACCATTGATCATATTTTCAGTAATACAATGCAATCATTACAGGATTCTTGCATCATTTTTATTGGTGAAGTGCATCTCTCTTTGTCAATTTGTTTTCTTTTTATTATATATGTGATTATAAAATCTGAATTATTCTAGGAAGTTAAAGAACAAAATTTTTTTTAATGTACACTCTATCTCTGGCTTAATAATAATTTTTATGTTGTCCACTGAAGATTAAAATCAGAATTCTTAACTGCTTTGTTTTTAATTGGATTTCTAAATCTTTTCCTGTCCTTCACACCATAGATCTTAAAGGATCTAGTGAATTTGCCTAACCTTCCCTGTAAGTTTAGCTTATAAACTCTGTATTTGATCACCTCAAACTTGTGACTCCATTTTCCTAATGGCGTTTCTTCCCAGTTTCAACCCAACAACATGAAAAACCAAAACCTGAACTTAATAGCTAGCCTAATTCCTTCAGTCAAACAAAGCTAAATCATAAAGAGAGATCCCTCTCTGAAAATGGAAGGGCTAGATTCCCAATTTCCAAAGTGGCTATGTGGTTACCTTTGCAATTTCTTTCACAACCTTAAGAAATTAAAAAGTTCTAACACACAACTTCAAAAAATTATGGGAGGAAAGTTATACACCCTCTACACCAACAAAAGAATAGTTTTTGTATAAATTACATGCTTAACACTAACACCAAGATCCAACACTTGCATCAGGATGCAACAATTCCTACACCAATGCCAACATCCCCAGTGTGTGTTACAATAGTAGATTGATATTTGCTAATAGTCAAAGAATGGATCACTCACATGACTATTCAAGTGTAATTGTAACACTACATTTCTTGCGAAAAGACATGCATTGCAAGTTACATTCATATAAAGCATGCAAAATACTAGCAATCATGCAGTGAAATGCAAAATTTACTAAAAAAATAAAATGTCAACAATATATTGTCATATATGAACTATTTCTCTTCTATATTACACTTTGTAACATTAATATTTTAATTGGAAGTTAGGTAGTCAAGAAGGTAAACTAATTTACCTTCATTAGATTGTATAATTGTTACTTCCATTATACTGAGGTTACTAACTTGATTGAGATCTTTACTTCTATATCCTATTAAAAAAAAAATTCAAATTTCACAAATGCCAAATATATTGTGTGAATGCTCTATCCATGTTATTATTCATTATTTCTTCTATTAAGCTTGTTGGTTGCAATTCTAATGCACCACTCTTAATAGTGTGCATAGGGTCCAATGGAAATGAGGTATTAATGACCTATCCTAGGAAAAGGAAACCCATTGATACCTCCAGCATAAAAAGAATAAGATGTTCATTATGAGGAAAACCCATATATATGGATGATGGAATGTTGGGAAGTCCTAAAATAGATATTTATGTTTCTACAAGAACAACCTGCATAGATGAAGAACAACCTATGAGTAGATCATACTATTAAATAAGTGATGTTTCATAAATGTTCACAAAATTGTGGGGTAATTGTTTCAGTAGCTGTAGGTACCCGCCAAAACTCAAGAGACAACACTGACAATGACAGGGATCAAGACCTCTAAATATGCATATATAAAGAGAGAGAAAGAGTACCAAAAAGACAAAGGCTTATTATAAATTATTAAAGCCCAAACAAACATAATGTAACAAGCAGTTATATATTTTGAAATTGAAATGGGTGAATTACTATTTTTCTAAGGGATCACTTGTCGAAGGTACCAAACAAATGACAATAATAAAATGAATGGACCTTGCCATAAAATATACCAAGTTAAATAACGAAAAAATAGGGATAAATAAAAGGGAGGTAATCAAGCATGTAGGAAATGCCAAAAAGGCTTTGCCCTTTTGTACATAAATGGGTGTTGTGGGCCAATTGTTTCTGTAACAACTCTAGAAATGAAATTCTAAATTGGTAACACGTGCTTTGAATCTCAATTCAAAGCCTACAAGTACCATGAGTAAATTGCGCTTATTGTATACCATAAGATACTCTTTAAAGAATATCAGTTTTTCTTACCATAAGATACTCTTTAAAGGATATCATTTTTTCTTTCTTTGGTTTAAAAGATACATTTTGTCAAAGAGAAAAAACTTACCAAATTCAAGTTAGGAGGCATTTCTTAGACCTTCTAGACAATTTTTTTACCAATAAAGAAATCTTATTGTCGTATCATATCCAATGTTTTGTGTAGTACAAGAAGAAACATTTCGAAAATAAAATAGTTTGCATTTGTAACAAAAGGGGCATGAACAACATTGTAAACCTATTGATCGGGTAAATATGAAACCCTATCAAACCTTGATGTATTTTGTAAACATAATAAATTTCTACATTTGAAAACCCTAGATTCAACAAATAATAAATCTTACCATTCAAAATTCAACAAACATGGGCATTCTCATGTGAACCTCATCATGCTCCCGCAGAAAATTGAGTTCTTGATGTCTTCTTCCTAAGATTTGCATGATACTGACAAAAATACCGAAACTAACAATTATGAGAAATGTTAATTAATATAATAATATGATAGAAAAATATTCAAACCTAAAAAGAAAATTTCAACCTTAGATACAAAAATTTTAGAAAAAAAACCCTTGTTAATGTGAACATCTATAAATAAAAAGATTAATATTAAGTTACCAGAATTTCACATACCAGGGCTGGGAAGATTTAATATAGAATGACCATGTACGTTCTTTCAAGTGAATACCATCTACACCTCTGTCCGAAAAGACATGAAAAATGGCAACAAAAATTTGGCAGGTAAAGTTATCATGTAGGCAATAAATAGTGTCCATGAGTTGAGCATTTAATGGCTCCATTCTTTCTCAAATTTCATTTTCACCTCTTGCTTCCTTTGCGTCTTGAATAATTATTGTAAGTTGTTTTGTGTGTTATAAATGTTTCTATAAAAATCAAGCACAAGATTAGCATAGGCCATTTTAACATAGCCACATTGATTAACTAGAATTCATCTAC
Organism: Pinus taeda; assembly: GCA_000404065.3. Classification (NCBI taxonomy): domain Eukaryota; kingdom Viridiplantae; phylum Streptophyta; class Pinopsida; order Pinales; family Pinaceae; genus Pinus; species Pinus taeda. Next base: position 11,469 of record APFE030732972.1, on the reverse strand, counting down.
CCATTATCAACATAAGCAAAAATGTTCATTTATCCCCCAAAAAGGATCAGCATGGAATCCTTACATTAAATCCAAAAGTACTTCTATTAGGTGCATTCATTTCATGAAATATCAATCTAATGAGATTTTACACATCAAAAATGTTAAAGCATAAAATAATCACAATAGACATATTTTTCATGAACTAATACTTACAATCCAGGTTCAGCTAACATTCACACTTCAAACATAATCGTTAATTGATAATCATAATTCTAGATCAACTTAGGCATAGCATACATGTACATTGTCTAAAATTTTCTTCAGAGTCGCTTGCAAGAGAGACTTGTACTTATCTCTCAACACAACTGTAATTGCATTCATTTACTCTCCACAAAAATAATATGACCACAATGATTCTCAAAATAAACATGCTCAGTTCAACATTCTATTCTTAGCAAATTTCTAGGCAAATATTTTGGTAAATATATAAAAGAAAATCTAGCAAAAATACTCTATATGTGAAAAAAAGAGATAAAAGTGCCATAAATTCCATTTCTCTAGAATGAGAGCTTGAACCATGGCATGTAGGAGTAGGATGAACTTGGAGAATGGCATGGAATTATGCAAATTTGACATCCTTAATTTTGATTATCATAACAAATTCTTGTCTATAAATGGATAAAGTTTAGCATACATCTATGTCTTTGTTATCAGAGGCAACTAACAGTTCCCCATGGAGGATTTTTATAGAGGAAAGGATGAGAAAAATTTGTATAATCTATGCACTCTTCACCTCCAATGTTAATATTCACTCCACTCACTTAGGACCTTCACTCTGTTCACATTTATTTTCCTTCTATGCAGTTTTCATCCCAATCTTTTGCGTGGCTCTTTACACAATACATTTTTGTTTGATATTCTTGTGGGAATGATTGTTTGGTTGTAGTTTTCTTGAAGTATTAAAGAGTTTCAAAACATAGATCAATTTGGAGAAGAGTACTATGTTTAATACTCTGAGAAACCTACAATCAAGTCATTTGTGTATTTGATTTTGTAATTTTACTTCTATTGTATTAGCTCCTAGTTTCAAAACTTTGGATTGGGAAGAAGGTACTTACTACTATCCATTTAGTGCCCATGTGATTTCAACCCTATTAGATAAGATCAAAGGAGTTCGAGAGAGAATAAGAAAAATGGTATTTAGATTTCTCTGGTCAAGAATAATCAAAATGTTCCACTAGTTCAGTTGAAGACATTAGCCAAACAAAAATATGAGGAAGGATGGTGATAATAAAAAATAACTATTTTGGGAAGTCTTTGGTGGCTAAAATAATATGGAGAGTCATCTCCATAGATTGGTGGATTCAAAGGAATATAGACAACATTGTAGAGAAGGAAACGAGGAACAAGTAGCAATAGAGATGGATCCATATGTTGGGTGCCAAAATGAATTTGAGTTTACACGATTGATAAAATTGGTGCAGGGAAGTGGAATCTTGAATTTTCAATCTTGATCACATAGTGGACCTAGAAAATACTTCTATTTGGTAGCAAAGGTGGAATAAGGAAAAAGCTCTAGTGTTTGTAGCATATGAAGCCATCAAGTGGGATGATTTTATATAGCAGTCGTGTCAAAATTTCAAAGGAGGAATATATAACAGTGTGATAAAAAAATAAAATTTAGGTTATTATTCTACCACGATGAGTATCAAGTAAATTTCTCATCTAATCTTGAAACAAAGGTTGGTGGTGGAAGCAGTTATGAAAGGTCAAGGCACTGAAAAATTCCCAAAAAATTTGTGGCTAGTACTAATGCAAAAAGTACTAATATGGAATAATTTGCAGAAAAAATCTAAACATGATCTTGGAATATTACATTCTTTGTAGGGAATATGATAAAAATGTAGCTCATTTGATCATAAAATTTCCTTATGTAAAGCAATTGTGGAAAAAGTGGATCAATTCATAAGTTTAAAGAATGGCTGGGAGGGAGTCTCTATGAAGCAATGTTTGAAAATTATGTTATTACCACTCTCCTTTGTATAAAGGCATAACCCATTTACTGATCGCATAGATTTTACCTTTAGGATTAGACAAATATAAAAGAATATCCTTGAAGCTTAAGGCTGCTAGATATTATGTTGTAGGTACTTAATTGAAGTGGATAAATCCTGAGGGACTAAATATAAAATGCATAATGGAATATGAGGTTGAATATATGATCTAGGGCATGTATCAGGGGACCTATGGAGGTCATTTCGTATAAAGGGATACAACTCATTAAATTAGAACATTTGGGTACTAATAGCCCACCATGTTTTTTGATGTTCATAAATTTGTTAGGGCCTACATAAAATGCCAGACCTTTGATAGAATACAGAAGCTCCCTGCATTGCCTTTGAAGCATGTCCAATTAGAGGCCCCTTGAAATAGTGGGGCCTTTACTTCATGTGATAAATACATACCCCCCTTCCATTGGCCAACATAGATGAATCCTTACAACTATTTATTACTTCACCAAATACGCAACTAACCACAATAGCATTAGATTACTGGAAGAGAACATTTTGTCTAGGTTTGGTTGTACTAAAAAATTAGTAATTAAAAATGTTAAAGCCTTTAGCTCCTTAGGGATGCTATCTTTCTGTCAAAAATAAAAATCATCGTAAACTATTTATCTCAATACTACCCCCATGGGAATGGACAAGTTGAGTCTTCAAACAAAAATGTCATGAAAATTGTCAAAAATACTTTCGAAAGAACAAGAATGCATGGGACTCATAGATTAGTTATTCACTATGGGCAGACATGATCAACACAAAGAAAGCCACAGCTAAATCTCCTTTTCAGCTTGTATTTCATGGAGGTATTGTTACCTATTCAACTTGAGCTACTTGTGATGAAGCTTCTACAAGATTTAGTAGCAGAACTAGATAAGATCTAAAGGAGAATAAAATAGTTGGTCAAGGTCCAAGAGAAGATATGTAAGGTGCACTGAAAGAGAGAAGAATATCAACAAAGGATGGAAGGAAGTGTTTGAAAAAAATGTCAAGCCAAGTGATTTCCAAAAATGAGAAGTAAACTTACTATGGGACAAGAGACATGAGGACGCAGGAAAGCATATGGTTAGGAGGCAGGACACTATGCCATTAACAATAAATGCAACAATCTCTCTAACACTTTCCATTTGGCTAAACTCAAGGGATAATGGTTTGACTTTCCTATCAATGGAAAGCACCCAAAGAACTTAATTTAACTTTTAAGGGGAAGTCATGTCATAATTTCGCTGCTTTCATTTATTTCCTTCAATTTATAGTTGGTGCGACATCAATCATTTTCTCCTAGTGGAATGAATGTAAGAGAAAGTATGAGGTAGATATGAGTTCCAACTACTTCAATATGATTCCCATTCCCTCCATCTAAATGACCACTTATATATTTGAATGTGCTAGTTTTATTTTCAACTTATTTGAGTTCACTTTATGCATCAAATATTGGTATTAAATTCATAGGATTTTTTCTCATAGGATCCTAAGTGTTCTTGTGATTATTCCACATTGAAATAACTCTCTTAATCAAGCCTTTGAAATAGTTAAGTAGATCTTTCATTATCAATACTAATGGGTTGACATTATCTACCACTAGTGATACTCTCACAATTTCCATGTCATGTTGAATATGACCTCATTATCTCCTTCTCTTAGCTTTGTACCTACTACAAAGAACAGGCTTGAGGAAATCAAGTTGAAGGAAATTTCTTCCCATCCTTTGTCATGAAAGAGCTACACACCTTAACAAACTGAGAATATATCTTTCCAACTCTAATATCCAAAAACCAAGGGGGTTTAACCAGGAAAGGAAGAAATTGAAAATATTTTATTGGTGTAGGAGGTGTCCCAAACAATCAAAAGCAATAAAGAAAAAGGAATGGTTATGAAATTGGACTTGGCTAATGCCTTTGAGCGATTTAGACACTCTTGTATTTATGTTGCCTTACATCAATTTGGTATTACATATTCCTTTATTCATTGGATTCATGCTTGCATAGGATCTCCTTAGATCCCCCTCCCCCCTTAGTCAATGGAAGATCGAAATCCATCGTGAACCAATTGCTACTCAAAAAACCATTATCACGTGAATCAATAGTCAAAGGAACAACGTTTGTGAATTGAGCCAAGAGCTAATCATGGGAACAAAATAACCATTGCTCCCCTACACGAACATATACTCTCAAGAACCAAACTACCTCTACTTCCATTTCATCATTAGCCTGCCTACCTTGACTGACTCTACTGAACAAATGAAGCAAGTAGCTCTCATCCAATTAGTGACCTAACCTAATAATTTTGGTTGTCACCTCTACCTACTAACTATGGGGTTATAAGCCACACCTCCATACTAGATTTTCATCCTTGTGTGTGGTACCACAAATTTTTTTGTTTATGATAGGTGGATATTGAGAACTAAGTGTAATTCCTCGATCAGGATGTGTGCTGGTAGATCAACTCCCTCATGATCAAAGCCATGTGTAACCTTAAGGAGGAAAGAATGGCAAGCGACGAAGCCACCACCCTTGCACGTATGGTAAATATCTCAGGGTGGTAGTGCGCATGCACGAAGTTAATGTTGATGAAAAGATTCTGAGAGACACCTTATTGCAGTGGTTAAGGGTCTACCTTTTCTCATTCTCAGACGTTAGTTTACTAGATTTTGTCTCTGATATTGGTTTCGTGGTCTTGGGTTCTCGGGGTTACTCCAAAGGGAAGCTACGTAGGTGGGCTACTCAAGTGCAATTATCTCCCTCCGTGTCATGTCCTCAGACCTTAGGTATGTTATTTCTCTCCATCCTTTTCATTGCATGCTCTTGACATCCTTCATGCATGTGTCGATTCGAAAAGGAACGTTTCGTTATATGGATGATGCAAGCCAGTGGACTATCTTTCATGAATTATGGAAAGATCTCGAAGGGTCATATTATGAAAACTCTGCATTCCATCTCATTGTCTCTGTTCTCTATGGAATTTTAATCTCCTGCATGGGAATGTATGGTATTTTTGGAGCTTTGAGTTCTCAATATGATACATATTTGGTTTTCTATGTTTGCCATATCCTTCATTCATTGTCTATGAAATTGTGGATGAAACAAGGTTTTATGCATCTATTTCTTCGAATTTTATCCTTGTGTTTGGTCTTAAGCAAGCTTAGGGAGCCTGAGTCTGCAGTTCCTTTCCTTGGGAAAGAGACCCATCTTGTTTCTTTGCAGTGGTTGGGTTAGGGCCTAATGTTTAGTGTCTGATGTCGCTATTTTATGTACACCTTCTAGGTATCTATTGTCTGTGTAACGACCGGGACCTACGAATGCATGGTTCCTTCACACTCGAGGTCTGGGTTATCTATTTCAAGATTCTATCCCCACCATTCCTTTGCAGTCATGCTTCATGGATTGCCCCACCTCAGGTTATGGCTCTCTGACGAGAGGTGGATGTGGTCACGAAAAGAACGTGGGACAGTGCAACATCAATATTCCAGCCCGACCCTATTAACAAAGGGGTTGGGGTTGTAAATATACAACTTGAATAATCTAAGATGTTACCACACTTACCAAATAGGAACTCCTTCTCAAGTTCAATAGTTGATATCGAATTGGGGATCATAGCTTAATCAATGGGCATAAATGCAGATTCACTTGGAAGATTGGAGAGACCTGGTCTCGAACCCTAGCCACTCCAAAGGTCGCTCCTCTCAATATAAGTAGACTATCCATTTGTATTGGTTAATGAAGAACATTGCAGCTAAGACCATCCTGAACCCTCTAGCTAGCCCCTCTAAGCCTAACACTGGTTTTCAATATCTTCAAAAGGAATTTCATCTAATTCAATTCCAACTTTAGCAGCATAATGTCTACCTCAGCCGCATTGAGAAACAAATTTCGTGTCTTCCCCTGTCTAACTTTTCAGGTTCAAGTGCGAAAGATCCAACCCTTGTGCATTCACGGGATGAATAACATTATGCTTAGTTTAGTTTGATTTTAAATTTTGTTTAACTATATATGGTAAATCTATCAATTAGACTTTTATGTTTCAATTACTTAGATCGTAGAAGTTTACAAGAAATTCAACCATATAAGGCTCTGTTAGACAAAGTCAAACTTTTATTTGTTTGGATTGCATACAATGTTGTTCAATGGATGACATACTTGATTTCCCCATGGGCAGGTTGAGACCACCGAACTCCTTGATTACTAGTTGTAACCTTCTTTTTGAAGAAGATGTATGAAAAGGTCCCGCCAAGCTTACAAAAAAAAAACTTAATGTAATTATACAAAGTGTAGTTAGTAGCCAAAATCTATGTGCACAAGGAAGGATAAATCATGAATAATTTGTTTTACATGTAGCTAATATTTCAAGCATAAGAGTTGTACTAGATATTGCAATGTTTTATAAATTCCCTGCTCATAAGATGGATGTAAAATTTTCTTTTTTGAACAGATGATAGATGAAGAATGGATCAACCACATGGATTCATGTGACCAACAAAGAGAACCATGTCTATAAGTTGCAAAAAGCATTGCATATTACGAAAAATTCAATATTTCACAAATGCAAGCAATATAGAGGTGAAGACCTACATATTGTGCAAATTCAAGATCTAGAAAAAAGTAACTCGCTTCAATTGTAGAGATAACTAACCATAGTTATAATACACTTGAAAAAAGATTATTTTTTTATGAAATATATATATATCTCTACAAATATAAACTAGTTTAGGCTTGGTCTAGAAAATAATGTGTGACCAATGGGAAAACTCTCAAAATCTTACTCTCAATTGAGATTGGACTAGGGGACTAGGGGACTTATTATAATTGTTTTTTAATTATAATAACATTTATATGGGAATGTATTTTTTTATTATCATTTTTAACTTATAAAATAATGATTATATTTTATTAAAAAAATAATAGTCCCAAAAGCATTTTAATTGGCCATAGTCATGAAAATGAACTCTTATATATCAAGAGATTTGAGATTCAAATCCCATGGTTTACTAGTGTTTTCCAAAAAAAACATACATAAAACCTAAAAATTATAGTGACAATAGTAAAAATTAACTCAATATTTATACTCCCTATCATGTTAGCACGAAATAGAACTAATTGTCCATTCCCATAATTGAAAAAAACAAAATACATAATAATTATCTTTTTAAGTTTTAAATAATTTCTTTAATAATAAATAATAATTTTAAATAGGAGGACATTTATTTAATAAATTTAGATTTCTCCATGGAAATGGTAAATATTAATTACTATTCACTCAATTAAGTAGTGTTTAAGTGTTATTTTTTGGAAAGCGTTTCCGTCTAATTTGTTAAATTACAAGTTAATTTATTGAAAATTTGTTAAATTACAATTTAATTCATTGAAATTACAGGTTAATTTTTCAGTGAACCAAGAGTCCTTGTGTTTTTAAAGGTGTTGAATCAATATATATAATCAAAATCCCAATTTCAAATACAAAAATCATGATTTAATCACAAAAATTTTCTTCTAATTCCAACCAAAAACTCTTAAAAATGACATTTAAAAACTACTCATAACTACTTCATTAATAATTAGCTTACTACTTTTTCATTTTGTATATTGAATAATATTTTATTCATATGACATCCTTCATGATTCTGCACTCTTTTTTCTTAGATACATCATAGCATTGTTATCAATTCTTTGATATGAGTGTTGATCTATCTTTTTCTAACATATATGACGTACTTACGTCATAATTTGTGGCGGCGGAGGTTCCCGTTGGCGCGGCCTCCAATTTCTATTTATTTCTTACATATATTACGGCGTCGTCGCCGTAATCTTTTATCAATTGTTTGAGATGAATGTTGGCTCCGTCTTTCTCTTAAAGAGAAAGAAGTTGTTTGAAAATAGAAAGAAAGTGCTTTGCATGTGCCAAATGCACCTAGACGGCATTTCGGAGATGTAAGTCCACTGGATTGGCAAGTGTTTGAAGCTATTACGTCAAAATCCGGATTCTCTGGCTGCAATTTTCAATTTGAAAAGATTCAAAGGGAAATTAAAAAAATGAGAGTACAACAAACTATGGAGAATAGATCAATGGAAGATTTGTGGATAAGGCAGGCCAATAATTGGTAAATTAACACGTAATTATTTTCATATAATTAGGGTTTAATTTGAAATAAAATTGAACGATGAGTATATTAACAGTGACGTGTTAGGCAAGGGCTAACCAGCGTGCTATAAAGCATTAAATGCTTTTGTACATGCATGCTCTATAACAAAATAACACATAGTTTTTATTTTTAATTTATGTAGCCACCAAAAGCTATATATTATTTTGTTATAAAACATGCATGTACCAGAGCATTTAATGCCCTATAGCAAACTGCTTAACCCTTGCCGACATGTTACGTTGCCAATTAGTCAAAGAATCCCTTCAAAATTTGATTAATGATGAATCTATTAAAAGTGAGATGTTAAGCCGCTAACTAGTCAAATGATGTTAATGCTTCCTTAATCATTCGGATTCGGATGTTTCCTTAATCAACACGTCACCCTTGGAATGATAAGAGTCCATTAAATGTTCCATCTCTATGTAAAATCATATTTTTCAGGATAATAATGTAAAATTATCCTTTTCAGGGTCAGGATAATAATTATGGCTATAATAATGATTAACATTTGCTAAAATCTAAAAGATATTAATGATTAATCCCCACTAAAATAAAATAAGAAATGTTAATGATTAATTCCACTAAAACCTAAAAGATGTTAAGCTATCAACCGCTGAAAACATCACTGCTAAATGCATCACATTATAAAGCGAGGTTAACGATTGTAGTGTAGCTAGAGGTGTAGTTTCGGACGATTCCTTTTACAACAAAATGAGCTATATCGAGGTTATAGAATTTTTTTAAATAATAAAAAGGGAAATTGATAAACGAAGTAAAACATATATATATATATATACACTTTCTTTATAAATCCTCTTTATTTCCACTATGACGGTGACGTGAGGGGAGGTGAATTTAACGAAAGTAATGGATGAGCATTGATTATGTTTGTATGGCACATGCTCCTATTTTCTAAAGTCGCTATAATCGACGGGGCGATTACGTAATGGAGGTAATCAGATTCAGACATGAGACCATATAAATTCAGCAGACAATGATAAAATTTGCTATGGGCTCTATTTTTCATGTATAGAGTGCATTCTATATTATCAATTTATTCAATTTTATATTTTAAAATAAATATTTTTTTAATTATAATTTGATAGGTAAAGATTATGTTTTAAAAATTTTTTTTTTATTTTTTTTTTTTAATAAAATTAGAATTTTATAAATTATATAATTTTATAAAAAATTATATTATATTTATTTTCATTAATATTTAAATATATAAATAATATGTTACATTATTAATTTATTTAAACTTAAAGAAATCATTTCTAATTATACATATATTATTGTGTTGTTAAAATTTCCAGAATAAATCTAAAAAAATATAGATAAAATATATCATTTAATAATTTAAAATGATAAGATAAAATATATGATTTAAATTATTAATGTTTATGGACACACGGAATAAATAGAATGGATTTTTTTTTTTTCACTCCATAATTTTATTTTTATTATTATATTAAATGAAAAATAATATATATATATATATATATATACACTTTAGTTTTAAAATTATTGTTGACACCTCATCCGAAACGGATGGGTGAACTGGACAGTCATCAAGAAGATGCACTGATCCGTCATGTTTGTGTATATAAATATGTATTAGCTAAATGAATAAGATATCAGTTTTTCTCGCTCATTCTGGAGTTACCCTGGCCTGACATGGTATCAGAGCACAGGTCCCAGAAATAGTTGTAACTCCTGCTGTCCTGAGCACTACTCTGACATTGAAATGCCTGAAGACTGCGTACTCTGACATTGAAATGCCTGAAGACTGCGTACCTGAAGACTGAGTGCCTGAAGACTGTCGCTGTCTGCCTTGGTAGCGCGTATCTGCATTGAAACGCCTGACATCAGAGGTATTAGTGCATATTTTGAATTGGTAACGCATGAGAATTCTGGTAACACATGCGGATGATGAACCAACGTTTGTTTGTTGAAACCTGCGTATGGTATTCATTTTTTTCATTTTGCGCGTCCAGTAACCTAGCGCGTGATTCTGGCATCAAAAGGCTATTGTAATATCTGAACTCGATTCTTCTTTCCCCAAACAAATGTTTACAGAAGAACACATCCCTTGGCGATGTAGACGAGCTGATCGACATGCCATTCCCATCTGAGCTTGCATTTGACTCCCAGCTCTTCCAGTCGTTCTTCGGCTACGTTCATTTCCAACACTAGTATCCGCGTGACAGTTTCCAACCCCATAACTTCTTCTTCTCGGCCGAAGTCTTCTCTATTTTTCTCTTTCAATTGCCTCGGCTATCCATCCGCCTTCGCGTTTTTCACGATGGCTTCGTGCCAGAAACCATAAATGGCAGCCGAGAACCATGAGAGCGTCTCATTTCATGAGTGAAGGAGAATGCAAGTTGAAATGTATGCATGTAGGTTCACTTTTCTACGCATAAGAATGTGTGTGCGTTAACAGAGCTGATATTACTGGGACTGATATCGTTAATATTGTCTCTATCTTCAAGAGGGATCGTGAAATCATCACTATACAGTAGCCTATTTTATCCTTGTTCCAAGAAAGATTATGAAAGTGATGAAATAGAGATATATATGGTGATATAAAGCAGAGATATATATTATATATGGTGATTTTTTGTAGAGATATATATGGTGATATAAATCAGAGATATATATTATATATGGTGATTTTTGCAGAGATATATATGGTGATATATGTAGCAGAATTTTAAATGATTTTTTTCTCCATATCAAAATCATTTTTTAAAGCAGTCGAAGTTTTTTAAGAGCAAAATTTTTTTTTCGCCATTAGAAGCATTAATATATATCAGCAAGAGTTTTTTATATCAGCAGAAGTAACCTTTTACAGAATGCATTCAATCATCTCTATGATAGGAATAGTTCTCACTGGCAAGGAGAACTATCCTGACTGGTCCCGGATGGTACAACACACCCTCATTTTCAATGAGCTGTGGAAAGGAGTGTGTGTCGGAGAAGGAGACAGTGACCCAGAAAAGCCTACATCAGACAAAGAGCTTGCCATCTGGGAAAACAAGAATAGCAAAGCGTGTGCATTAATAGTAGCGTCTGTAAATAAGGAGGTGAGTCATCACCTTACAACATGTTCAACTGCCTTTGAAGCTTTACAAAAGCTGAAAGAGCTCTATGACTCACATTCTGCACTTGAAGTCGTCCAACTTATGATTAAACTCTTCACTCTTGAACTGCAAAATAATGACCCTCCTGCTCTTGCATCTGAAATAAAATCTATAGTGCATGATATCAATTCCACTAAAGTTCAGCTAG
>APFE030732967.1:111524-142426 GCA_000404065.3 Pinus taeda | reverse complement strand
TGGCTAAATCACGTGAGAACAAGCTACAATACGTGCAAACTCATTGGCAAACTCAATCCCCTGATTTGTGCAAGATCTGGTGCACAACTATAGTCACAACTGATAGCAATTTGATTCTCTAACACCTGTCCCTGCTGAACTGAACATGCACTGACATGCAACTGATTTAACTGATGTATTCATTAGTTTTATTATGAGTTAATAACTTGTGAATTAATTAATAATTAATTCACCCAACTCATCTCTAGTCTATTCGCCAGTTAGACTAAATACAACCAGTTTAACAAAGCTAAACTGAACACAACTCCAACAACTGCACCTCCAGTCCACTAAACTCAACTCACTTGAGTTCTAACTGAAGTCCTGCATGCAAATATTAGTCATCCCATAGGTAACCACGTATTTCCTTCTGGGATCTGCATGTACCACATCCGTAGCTCATCCTGAAGTGCTCCAAAGAATAAGACAAAGTTTATAGTCTAAATATTATTATGAGCTAATAATATTTGACTGTTCTATATTTAGACTGAGCAGTCACTCCGCTGTGATCTAAAAATAGAAGTCCATCTATTTTTCCCAACTTGATCAATTATCCATAAACAGCAACCTGCAACCCATAGACATGATCCAAATGTCTAAAAATAGACATAGTCTAAAAATACACTTGCGCCAAAAATAGCCTGCGGGCCCACTTAGTGAAGGCGACTCTTTTCACTAAGCTCCATCATCTTGTTGCAATCTCAACAAGCATTTCTTGTTGCACACTTTTCAACAAAAGGCAGAGTGCTCTGATACGACTGATCCGAATTTAAACAGAAACACAATAAAGTACAGAAATAACCATAAACATAGAGATGCAATGGAAATAATACTTCATTTCATTAATGTAAAATACAGAAATATGCTTACAAGCAGAAATTGAAATAAACCAGTTAAGGCGATGGTAGCTTATCTTTGAAAATAGATGTAGTGGCTACATGCCTCTGAACTGTATTACAATGAGGCTCGAAGGCCTATTTATTGTTGAGAAACAATGAAAAACCCTTAACATCCCAAAACCTAACCCTAGAAGATGAAAAGCCAAATTGTGGGCCCTGTTTTGGGTAAATTGGTACATCAATTTCCCGGGGTCGTAACTTTGGCACCTGATCTTCGTTTGACGTGTACAATAGCTCGTTAGAAAGATCTATCCGAGAACTACAACTTTGTGAAGAAAAACATCGGTCCATGAACCCATGTTGCTCCTATATTTCCCAAGAAAGCATCGTTTAGGGTCTCAACCGGAAATTCAGGACCCAAAAAACTGCTAAAAATAGTAAATTGTGCTACAATTACGTAAACTGAAAAACTGAAAGAGACAGTTGTGGGGGTCCAAATGGGATAGGCGGGTGGCCACCAAAATCCACATGGATCAATGCAACGGAAATAATACTTCATTTCATTAATGTAAAATACGAAAATATGCTTACAAATAGAAATGGAAATAAATCAACTAGGGCAATGGTAGCTTATCTCTGAGAAGAGATGTGGTGGCTACATGCCTCTGAACTGCCTTACAATGAGGCTCAAGGGCCTTTTTATTATTGAACAATAAGATCAAATCCTAAACAACCAAAATCCTACCTAAGGAAATGTAACGCCAAGAGTTTATGGGCTCCATTGGGGTGAGTTGGGCAGCGAGCTTCTCGGGGTCATGACTTGGTCATATTATCTCCGTCTGACACACATGATAACCCATTGGAAAAATCTATGTTAGGACTATGGCGAAAAAGATGATTTTAATCAAAAAAATGTTAATGGTAGATTTCCAAGAAAACGTCGTTTAGGGCCTCAAAATGGCTCTGGAAGTTTAGGACCTAGAAATTTGCTAAAAATAGTAATCTATGCTACAATTGAAGCAACTGAAAAACTGAAAGAAGCAATGGTGGGGCCCCAAGTGGAATTGGCGGGTGGCCACCAATATCCACCTGGATCAACAGGGAACCTAGTCCTAAACACGGGTAAGTTGATTCCATCTAAACAAAACCATCAGGAGTAGACTAACAATTACCTGGGTTTGAATCTCGCTCTTGGGAATGAGAGGCGAAGCGAGGGTATCCAGGGCATGAAAAATATAGAATTATTATTTTCCTATAAGAAATCCCATGAAATATAGAAAATCTCGTCGATCTAGGCCTCTTGCAATCATAAGTAGCATTTCAAACCCGACTTCTCGATCACCGCAGAGGATTTTGGATCACAACAACAACAAAATCAAGCAATTCAAACCTCGTAACATAATTCACTTAGCACAGTTGTCTATTCGACACAACTATGAATATCAACACATAACATTCACAGAGCCAATAACCGCGTGTAATCATGGATACAGGAGTGCGAGTAACCACATTCAAACATTTAATTTTATCTCTATCATCACTCAATTATGCCATAAAATTGTCAATAATATGCATTTTAATACAAATTTTTTTTGCTCTTTGCCTTACGAAGAGGCCAAATAAGAACTCAGAGATTTTGATTCGTTAACATAAAACATTTTCAGTCCTTAATAGGCTAATGAAAAAGTAAAAAAACGGATTTACAACAAAACTTTGGGTAGTTTAGATTTAAGCATCTGTTTGTTTTTACATTGGCTAATATTTCAAGCCATATTGATTGCAATATTCCCTCTTGCCTTATGCAAGGACTAATAACATACCATTTATCTCTACTCTTTATACAATATATACATAGCCATTTACTTAGACGTTGCACTTCTGCGCTTAGGAGGTATGGTAGTGAATTTCCATCCTACAAATCCTATGTCGATGGGTGAACTCAATTCGTTTCCAAGTTGCTTGGTTCTGAGGACTTTTCTATTTTTTTCCGGCGAATTCTTTCAATTCTATTTGATATATTTTCTCTCAAATGCAACCTATTTCTTAAGCTGCGTAGTTCTTCATAACGTTTGGTTTTACTTTGGAAAATTCTTCCAATTTTGTTTATTTCTTCTCTCGAAGTGTTTGAAGCTTAAACAAGATAACTTGTCGAGTGGAGACAAAAGTGAGTAAAGTGTCTTTACTTTGGTTTTTAAAAGATGGTAAAGTGGTTGGTCAAGAGTGGGTAAAAAAATTTATAGTGAAAACAACCTAATCAATTTATAGTCAGAGTACGAAATGTTGACATCGTTGAAACTACTGCAAGGATTCTTAAGTTGAGAAGGGGTGTTATAGAACTCAACATAGATTGAGAATGTCCCTCTGCATCTCCTTTTAGAAATGTATAACTAATCAATTCCAAAGAAACACGGAGTAACATATCACTATTAATTTTTACTTACTTCTATTATGAAAAGGTATTGCGATAATTATGTGTATCTTTACCTTCATCACCAAAAAGTGATGGCATCCATATTTATAATTCTATGGGAGTACTAAAGTAAACCCTGAGTTCTATTATAATAACTTCAATCTTATTATGAAAAGGTATTGCGATAGTTATATGTATCTTTACCTTCATCACCAAAAAGTGATGGCATCCATATTTATAATTCTATGGGAGTACTTAAGTAAAACCTGAGTTCTATTATAATAACTTCAATTTCATGTGAAAGTGAAATAAGGGCTTTAAGCAGGTAAATCAACCATGAAGCCCACATGAAATAAGGGCTTCAAGAGGGGAAATCAGCCATGAAGCTTGAATGAAATAAGGTTTTTGTTTCAAGGAAGGGAAATCATTCATGAAACTCAATTTTTTAGATAATATATTAAAGATAAGGAAATAAACACCATGACTAGTAGCTTAGTGAGTTATTAAAGCAATGGATTTTATTCATGAACTGACTTTTCTCGACATAGTTACATATCTTACAAAATTAATAGTCTAAAGGTAAAAGGTAGGCCTAACTAGGCATAGTTCTATATCTAGATATGGTTGAAGCAATGGGTGGATTTGTGTGAAAGTTCATCCACCAAAACAAAATTACTACTTAGACCTTAATTGGAATTTGTTGTCTAATTAAGTGATTTGGTCATGTCATTATTTTTTTTGCTTTTTTGTATATTAAAGTATCAGTGGGAAAATTGGTAACTAAAAAATATAATCATTGCTATCACCAAAGACCACATGGCATTCCGGAAAAAGACCCCCTCATAAACTTGATATGATAAGCCACAAACCATATCAAGAGGTTAGCCAAGATTTAAACTAAGATGAACAACATTATCACCAGAGGTTCGAACCACTTGGGCTAACCCTAATGGGGTTGATCATCTGCTTGTTAATAAAGATCCAAAATCCATTTTCCAAAAAAACCATGTTTACAAAAACATCAAACATGTGTGTTTAAAATTGAATGTGATTCTATAGCTATATATTGTGATGCTGTCTCTCTTTGACATATCAATATTATCTATAGAATCACTTAACTTTAATACTAAGTTTTTATATATATATATTATATATATATATATATATATATTATATATTAATATATAATTGTAGGTTGAATTGTTAGTTCATCTTAAAATGTAATGATATGCTTAATAAAAATTAATTAATAATGTTATAACGAACCCATAAAATATAGATAATATAATACTTTATTTTATAATTTTATTGTATACAGATAAGTTAATACTTATTTTATAAACATGTTATACTTAATTTATTTTATATTCGTAGATACAATTTTTAATGTATTTTTTTAATGTATTATGCTTTGTTCTCATTAAGGTATTAGTTATTTGATTGAAATTTGAATTTTAATGATTTTAAAATAAATTAGATTAAATCTGATAGTTATGATTTAAATTTTAAAAATAAATATAACATTTTATTAATAAATTTTATATGAGATTTGAGTAATGTTATTTCTAGAAGTCTTTATTGTGTATATGTAACAATGATCGTGTCTAATTTTTTGGATGGACACTTTACTTATTCTGGAGACCAAGTTAAGTTGAATGATTAGAAAAGGTTGAATGATTAGAAAAGAGTACAATTTGATTATATAGGTGCTAGAACAGGAGGGATGAATATTAGATTTCCAAAGGTGAAATGGCACCTTAGAATTCTAAGATCAAACTCAATATAGTCAATGAAAATGACTATTAAAGAAAAATGAATATTAAATTTAAAATTAAAATGAAATATATTTTCATATTTTCGAATTAAAGATTAAAGAAGATAATAAAATTAAAATTAAAATATAAATTTATAAATTAATGTAAATATTTTTAGATTAATTAAATAATTAATATTTAAATCATTAATATTAATTTAATGTTAGGAGACATCAAAACGAAAATTGAGATATGAGAGATAGAAAGGGGGAAGGTTAATATTAATTAGGAAGAGAAAGGGGAGACCAAATTTGATATAATGATTAAACTAATAAGGAGTGCTCAAAGAGGAAATAGGATAAATTAGACAATAAAGGAACAGAGGGGAGGGGGGAGAGGTGGGGTTGATGGAGGGAGTTACAATTCAGGTTTTGAATGAGAGGCTTCCATGAATGGTTTAACTTGTCTCCATCATCACAATTTAAATTATTTGCATGCTTCTCGATTTCAAGGGTTTTTTGGATGATCTAGGTGGACTAGAAAGAAGCCAAGGCAAAAAAATTGCTTGATCAAAACATATAAAATACTTAAATTTTAAAAAAATGCTTAGCAAATAATGATTTATAAAAATATGCTAAATGACTCACTAAATAGTCATATATATAAACAATAAAAATAAAATTACTCATCCTTCATGTTACACACTTTTATTTTATTTTTAGAGATACCCTAAAACATGTCACATAGATGTTGTGTATGCTTTAATAAAGATAGTTTAATGAACCAATGTGATGATACGTTAAAATGTTTTTGGATTTTTTGTTTGAAAATTAAACTTTATTTTTTTCCATGTTATTGTAATTTAGTTTCTATAATGGAAAATATATATATTTTTTAAATAAAAAATTTAGATATTTATAATTTAAATATTTATTTCAAATATATATATATTATATATATACTCTTTCAATAATTCTGCTAAATTATTGGATTAAACCAATAAGCTCAAACAAACAAATTCCTTTTATAGGAAAGGAAAATGGATTTTAAATCTACAGCTTAAAAAGTTGATCTAATTAATGAAAATCACTATTAAAGAAAATGAAAATCACTATTAAAGAAAATAAATTAAATATTGAATTAAAAAATTTAAAATTAAAAATTAATAAATAAAAATAATAAATAAAGTAATAAATTTATAAATTAATATTTTTAAGAATAATTAAATAAATAACAATAAATTTAAATTTAAATTCATAAATATTAAATTAGGGGTTTGGAGGGCATTTAAACAAAAACACTAAGATTAGGAGACATTAGGAAAGCGGGGTAATATTAATAAGTAGAAGAAAGCTCGGGATAAAATTTAGATAATAATTAAATTACGAGGAAAGAAAAAAAAAGGAAAATAGACACAATTAGATAAAGGAAAGAAAAAAGAGGGAGAAAATTAGCACATTAAAATTTAAAATAAATTTTTTTTTATGAATGCCTTATTTGTAGCCAGCTTAATGAATGACATTTTAGATGATTCATGTAAAATAAAAAAAAATGAAGACAAAAAAAAATATAGTGGATCAAAACATATAAAACACTTAAATTTATTAAAGTGTTAAACAAATACTCATTTATAAAAATGAGTCGAACAAAACCTATAAAATACTTAAATTTATTAAAGTGTTCAACAAGTAGTGATTTATAAAAATGTGTTGAACACTTAATATAGATGGGCTCACTAAATGATCGTATATATTGATTAAAATAATTGGTTAAAAACCGTAAAAAAAATTACTCAACCTTCATGACACATTTTCTTTTTGAGATACTTTACCGACATCACATAGATGTGTATGCTTCAATAAAGATAATTTAGTGTATCAATGTGATGATATGTAATTTTTTAATTTGGAAATTAAACTTTATTCTTGTAATTTGGTCATGGATATATATATATATTTTAACAAAACGTTAAGATATTATGATTTAACTATTTTATTTTATATATATACAGGGCAAGACGATGAATACAGACCCAGGTGAGGGCCACTTAATAGTGGGGAGTTCAATACGTGCCACATATATTTTAAATGAGGTGAGTGCGGTATAGATCGGCTAAAACGTGGGCACGCCAGCGGGCGGTAGACGAAGACAAGCCCTAAGGATATGTGGTGTGCACGTGTATGATGGGTAGATATAAAAATGAGGTTGTCTACCGAAAGCAAATGTGATGATATCCTGATGACATAGTAGCAAATATGTGAATGCCTTTTGAAGTAGTGGATCCTTATTTAATGGCCATATTACAAATATGGTGAAAGCCTCTCGGAGTTGCAAGATCCTCATTTAACTATTTTGCAAGATTATTGGATTAAAAAACAACACAGCCTAACAATTTTTTTAGGTTGAATGTCCTACTAAGTAATAAAATAGGTTAAAATATGGTAATATTTAAACTTAGGCAACTAGTTTTTCATTTCAATAAATTCAAAATAAGGGTGGGACATAGGTAGAGACAAAGAGACAATAGAGGACACAACCACTATGAGTAAAATATCTTTTATATCAATAAATTCAAAACACAGGTGGGACTTATAGGGAAAGAGAAAGAGACTACCATAAATTGAAAAATGCATTAATGTGCTAAAGGCAGCACTGGTGATTCATTGAACAATCATACCAAATTAGTTACTAATATTAAAAAATTATTCTAAATATATTTTTATATATAAAAGTATTTGGTGGTTTAAAAAAATATTAGAGTGCACTTAATAAGAGTAAGAATATAATGAATATAGTAAATGTTTTTTAATTAAGTTATAGGTGTGGTCTATATTGGAATTGGGTTTGAGGAATTTTAATATTTTATAAATGAAAAATTGTTTGCAGGTCTCATTTGATATGCTTAAAATATTTTTTATCTAAATCACAATCAGTTGAATTAAATTCAAGATTTGAGAAATGAAAAGTTTTCAGTTTCAAATGCAAGAATAACAAATTAAATTAATATATTATTTCTTTTACCACTTGTTACAAAATTGGTTCATATCAAAATCAATTAATATATAATCAAAATTAATTAAAAAATCAATTAACATATAATCAAAATAAATTCACTAGAATTCCTTCCAAGATAATATATTTTAATCTATATTTTCAAATGTGCCTACAAACATCCGTATTGAAATATTTTCAGCGCTGTTATGTTCCCTTTGAATCTGATATTTAATCTTTTCATGAAAGTACACATTCAAAATGGTAATGTATTATGAAACATAACAAAATTGTATCCAACATCGAAAATGCATCATAGTAGCCACCGACCATCCTTGATATCTAAACTATTTTTGATGAATTTTCAGATTTTGATTGTTGTATCATCTTATTGTGAAAGTTATACTTTGAATCCAAAAACTCCTGGATGGACACAACTTATCAAAGCCACTTTTGATGAATTTTCAGATTTTGATTGTTGGATCATCCCATTGTGAAAGTTATACTTTGAATCCAAAAACTCCTAGACGAACAACTTTTCACTTTTTCTTTGTTGCATTGATAACGGTGATTCTTGCATTTTTAAATTAAATTTTATGTTCATTGTAAATATAGGTATCTAATAGGTATGGAGTAGAGTTGACTTTGCACTATTTTCTTAATATATGAAATTTGGAATTTATACTTATATTTATTAAATATATGGAATTTGCAATTAAAATAAAAATAATAATATTCTTAATATTACAAATAATTTGGTTAAGTCTTACTAGCACAACTGGGTGAGAATGGCCCTTGTTAGCAAGGTGACCCAAGATCAAACCTCATGAGGCTGGTTGTGCCTTGTGCTAGGGGGAGGAAACATGCTAAAAAAATCTAGTCAGCTTAGGGTTGGTGTGCCTAGGCCAGGTGTGATCCTTGGGTGACCATAAACTGTTGTGGATATTCCACTAGACAGTTTGTCATAACAGATCTAATAATATTATACTAAAAATATGAAGATTCTACACTATTACAGTTTATTAAACTTTAAGAGTTGTGGATTTGATTGTAATTAGTGCATGCATGTGAATGGAAATTATGCAGAAAAGTAGAAAATGACAAACAAGTGCACACACACACACATGACACAAGATGTGATCTCTGGGAAACCCTTTCGAGAGAAAAACCAATTGGAAGGTGAGGTCGTTTTGCTCTCTTTCTCTGTATGGAAATATGGTTGCAAGTACAAAGAAGTAATTCTTGTGGCATGTGGGTTGCCATAGTGCACAGATCCTCTTTGTGTGCTCTAACTCCTATCTCTCTTACCTATCTTTGCTCAACCATGGAACAAAAAATGCTCTTGAAAGAATGGAATGCCTCTTCTTCCTAGTGACCTGGTTATAACACATGCAAATAGCCTACTAGTGGTTAAGTTTGACTACATCAACTCTTAATTAGAGTTACAAAATAGACTCTTCTAGATTCTTTTACATCACAAACATGTGGCTATCCCCTTTTCCATAAATAATGGGGGTTGGCGCGGCATCTTCTCAAACTATAGGTGTCAAAACAGGAATGTCAACTTCTGAGTGACATAACTTTTGCATACGACCTCTGATTGGTGCACTTCTTGTGTCATTGGAATGGTCTCTATGTGTAGAATAAAATGAAAATGTGTGAGCAAAGGCGGAAAATTTTTACCCCAAAAAAAACGTCATTGGATGCCTCAAAATGCTCCGCGAAGGTTTCACACCTCGTTTCGACAAACGAAGTCCTGCTAATAAAAGTAGTCTCTTGAACTGATTCCTCCACTTTTTCCACTCCAAATGCATTAGGATGGATGAAAAACAATATAATGATCCAATTCATATCACACCTCCCCATTTTGGGAGGATTTTGGCCCCCAAAAGCTTTTACTGAATGAGGTGAGGAAATGTTTCCTCCACCTACTCTCTGGTGTACCATTTAGTTTTGTCTGGAAGTTGGCCCTTCAACCCAATCTGCCAAAGGTCATGCTACCCCTCTCCTGTAGCTTTGTACTTCTTCTACAAAACAATATCTTCTGTCAATGTTGCCTGAGTGTCTAGTGCCAAATCCTCCACAGAAGTTAGGACTTGTTCCTCTACTTGATTTAACATGGAAGGCTCATAAAGTTTCAAATTCTCTACATCCACAACTGAGTAAATGAATATATATGGTGGTAAATTGAGTCGATAGACATTATCACCTACCTTTTCCAGTATCTCAAAAGGGACCATACCTTAGTGCATTGATTTTCCTACCAAGCCCCTGCAACCTCTCCTTATTTAGTTGTAACCATAATATGTCTCCCACCTTGAATGACTTCTTTGTTATGTGTTTATCATGCCTGGCCTTATACTTCTCCTGTGACTTCTGCAGTATTTCTTATACTTGTAGATGGATTTTCCTAATCTTCTCTATAATTTTTTAAGCCCTCAAAGAATCTCTTGTAAGATATTCCCTCACTCCTCCTTTCCACCCATATGCAATATCCAAAGGTGAAGGTGGAAAATATCCAAAACAAATCTCAAATGGGGACTTTTCTATAGAAGTGTGGATTGCTCTATTATAAGAATGTTGTATATATACCAGATTCTCATCCTAGGTTTTTGGATGGTTCTGGTTGTATCCCTTCAAAAGTTGCACCAAAGTCCTATTGGCTACTTCTATCTTCCCATCTATCTGTGGATGGAATGATGTTGATCCCTTCAACTTTGTGTCCATCTTCTCCCACAATGTAGTCTAGAATGCACTAAGAAATCTCATGTCTGTGTCTGAAATGATGCTTCTTGGTATCCCGAAGTGCACGTAGACCTATCCAAAGAACTAGTTTGTTGCTTCTTATCTGATGATGGTCCTTTTACAAGGCATAAGAAGACACATCTTGTTTAACCTGTCAACTACCATGAACATGTAGTGATGTCCCTTCCTGGTTGTTGGTAAACCCCCCACAAATTCCATGGAAATGCTTTCCCAAGGACAAGTAGGTACAGGTAAGGGATGATATAGACCCTATTTCCTGTTGCTAGGATTGTTGGTACAACAAAGTATGCATCTTCTTATGAACCTAGCTACCTACTTTTGCATCTCGGGCCAATACACATACCTCTATAAGTTAGCCATGATCTTCCTTACACCAAAGTGCCTTACAACCTTGGAGGCCTGAGCCTCCCTAATTAGCTGCAAGCAGTCACCTTTAGGAACACATAATGTATCCAACCTGTAGAGTAACCCATCCTAGAGATGGTAGTCAACAATGATGTCGTCATAGTGCATGTGACTCTGACTCTACAACTACTGATACACCTCCTTGAAGTCCTCATATTCTGAATACACCTCTCTCTATGCATCATGGGTGAATCCCTCCATGTGCATAAGAGTCCCAAAGCGGTAATTTTTTATGTGGGTGGCCATGAAACCATATCAACCAACTCTTTTGTGTTGTCCTTATTATACTTGATCACCAATGAAACTGCTATAAAAACCCCATCCACTTGTAATGCTTGGTCTGTTGTAGCTTACTATGGGCAGGCAAGTACTATAACTATTAGTGATCTATGTCGATTATTGTCTCCTTTCCCATCAGATAGTGCTTCCACTTCTTCACATATTTCATCATGGAATAGAGTTACTTATCGTAGGTAGGGTAGTTAAGAACCGTCCCATGAAATACTCCAGAATGGTAGCAAACGAGCCTTCCTCCTTGCATCAAGACAACTCCCATAACATACTCACTCGCACCTATCTCCACTTGAAAGGGTCGTTACAAGCTTGGTAATGCGAGAACTAGTGTTTGACTAACATTCTTCTTCATCTCCTTGAAAGCCTTCTGCTGACCTTTTCCCCACTGGAAACTCTTGCCACTTGTTGTTATGGTGTGGAGCACTACTACCATCACTGAAAATGAGGCTATGAACTTCCTTAGGCATTGTGTTGCCCAAATGAAACTCATGACTTCAGAAGCATTAGTAGGCGCTGGCCATTTCATGATGGCCTCTATCTTGGAAGGATATATCTTCAGTTCTCCTCCACCGATCACATACCCCAAATATGCCAAAGATTGTTGAACAAACTTGCACTTCTTAAGATTTGCTAGTAGTTGGAGCTTCTTCAATGTTTCTAGCACCAGCATCAAATGTGACATATGATCCTCCCAGATCAAAATATATACCAGTATATCATCCAAATAGACAATAAAAAATGAAACTATAAAAGGTCATAGTCCATCATTCATTCATCTCATAAATGTAGTTGGTGCATTACATAGGCCAAATCGCATAACTAACCAATCATACAAACCTTGCCCGGTTTTGAAGGCGGTCTTCCATGTATCTTCTTATTTGACTCGAACTTGGTGATATCCAGACTTCAAGTCTAGCTTGGTGAAGTAATTTTCTTACTGTAACTGATCTAGTAGATCATCTATCCTTGGTAGGGGGTATCTGTTCTTGAGCGTGATTTTATTCAACGCCCTGTAATTTATACACATTCGCCAAGTACCATCCTTATTTGGCACAATGATGATGGGTGACCCACATGGTGATATACTCAGTTGAATGACACCATGTTCCTACAGTCAATACAACTATCTTTTCACCTCACTTGCTTCTATAATAGATTTCTTGTACAACCCAATATTTAGCAATGGGGAGTCTGGAAATAGTTGGATCTCATGCTGCACTTCCCTCTTAGGTGGTAACCCTTTAGGCTCTCGGAACACATCCTTGTATGTTTGTAACAACTCCTCCAATTATTGTTTTTGTTTCTTAGTACACCCCTCTAGCGATGCCTTTCCTCTTATTGGCTCCTCTTCAGACTGAATTTCTCTTAAAAAAAATAAAACATACTTCTTGTTGGAACTGATCAATTCCTTGGCTTGGTTGGCACTTACCAGTGAAATTTTTGACTTGCCTTTGTGCGCATTGATGATGAAAAAAATTCCATCCTTGATGAATTGATACTAGTTAGATCTCCTCATGAATATTGTGTCACACATGTACATGTATGGACTCCTAAACATGATTCCAAATACATCAAGGGGAACCACATATAGATATACTTCATCAATAAAATCAACACTAATAACAAATCTAATGTTGCTTTGTTTTGTTACCCTCTGCTTTGCATCCTTTTTTACCCATCCCAGTGGATATGGGTTTGGATGATCATGAACTTCAAACCCCAAATTTTTTACCAGCTTTATTGTAATGATATTTGCATGTGATCCTGAGTCAAATAGAGCATCAATATTTGTCTTCTTGACCTATGTCTTTATATGGAAGAGTTTGGTCATTTCTTTGTCTTCTTGTTGCTGAATTCTACTCAGATTCACCTCCTTCTGCACTAATGTATAGACAAGCTTCGCATCCAAGTATGAGTTGCCTTTAGTTTGGTTGCGAATTAGTGGCCATGAAATTCTTATTTTTATTTCTTCTAGTTTAGCTCTAGATGCAACTTCCAACACTTCTCCTTTATATGGCCATCAATGTTACAGAGGTTGCAGTGGTTGTTAGGATCTTTTCACTGGTGTGTTGCGGCTACCGTATTTTTATTGTTTCCCCATTTTTTCTTCTTCTTCCCCTCCTTAGAAGCTTCATGTAGCTCCTTCTGCTTCGATCCACTCGATTGCGCTCTTTTCAGGCCTATGTTCTCTAGGTATTATGCCTGTACACATGCCTCATCCACCAATTTGGGCTTAAGCAACATCACTTTCTCACGCAGATGGCAGTGCAGACTTGTTAAATACTTGAGGATTATGTCTGGGTTCTTTGGAGAGATATACAACATTATAGGCATCTTTTTACATTTTGTGGTGTAATCCCACATGCTTTGGCTCAAATTTTACTTGAAGTAATGCCACCAGATCCACTGGTCCTCCATAATAAAACTATGAAGTAATGAGGGTATTGAAATCCTCCCACTTAGTCATTGGAGGTTCTCCCTCAAACCTCAGGGTTTTCGTGTGGATCTCCCACAAAGTTAGTGCATGGCCCTATAATTTCAGTTGCAGGAATGAGATCATTTGTGCTTCCTTGATCTGATGGATGTTGAAATAAAATTCCAGTTACTACAACCAGTGTTTTAGCTTCAGAGCGTTGATATCGTCATGGCACGACTTGATATTGACTTTTTCTTCCATTTCGAATAGTCATTGATTCATGCCACTTGAACTGGGTTGATATTTTCTGGGTTCTTTCTTTTGTTGGTTCTTTGTGTCTTCCCGATCTCCCAATCCCCCTTATGATTTTTCCTCTACATTTGAACCCCCATATTCTCCAAATAACCCCATATTATTTCTTATGGCCACCATGAGGAGGTTTACATTGTTGTTTATATCCTCGACTTGTTGTTCTAGTTGCAAAAACCTCATCTCTGCAGGAGTACAAGGTTCTTTTACAGATTCGTCGGTCATTATTAGGGTTTTATGATTTCCAACCTCGTCAACCTAGATCCCCTGCAAATATCCACAAATAACCAAATAAACTTGCTTTGATACCAAATGATCCTTAAATTTTCATGGATATTCCACTAGACAATTCATCAAAAAATATCTAATAATATTATATTAAAACTCTAAAAATTCTACACTATTACAATTTATTAAACTTTAAGATCTCTGGATTTAACTGTAATTATTGCATGCATGTGAATGGAAATTATGTAGAAAAGTGGGGAATGACAAAATGAGAACATACATGCACAAGACACTAGATATGCTCTATGGGAAACCCTTTCGGAAGAAAAGCTAGCTCGGAGGTGAGGTCATTTCACTCTCTTTCTTTGTCTGGAAATATCGCTGCAGGTACAAAGAAGTAATGCCTGTGGCCCGTGGGATGGTACAATGCATATATCCTCTCTTTGTGCTCAATATCCTATCTCTCCTGACTATCTTTTCTCATATATGGAACAAAAAAAACGTTCTTGAAAGAATGGAATGCCTCTTTTTCTTAGTGGCCTGGTTATAACACAACCCGATAGCCTACTAGTGGTTAAGTTTGGCATAAAATCTTAACTGGAGTTACAAAATAGAATATTCTAGAGTCGTTTACATCAAAAACACGTGGCTAGACCCTTTTCGATAAATAATGGGTGCTCACGTGACATCTTCGTGAACTATAGGTGTGAAAATAGCAAGCTCAAATTATGAGTAGCATAATTTTTGCATACATTATCTGATTGACGCGATTCTTGCATTGTTGGAAAGGTATATGTGTGTAGAATAGCATGAAAATGTGTGTACTAAAGCGACAAATGTTTACCCCCCAAAAATGTCTTTTGATGCCTCAAAATGCTCCCAGAAGGTTTCACACCTCGTTTTGCCAAACTGAGTCCCGCCGATAAAAACAGTCCCGTGAGCGTATTCCTCCACTTCTTCCACTCCAAATGCATTGAGATGGATGAAAATGAATATAATGATCCAATTCGGATCAACAGTGACTTTGACGACTTAGAGGATCACAAACAACTTGACAAATAAAAAAAAAATATTACAAACAAGCTGAACTTAATAAATTTTAAAACTAATATATAACATGATACATAATTAATATTAACATTTTCAATATTACAAACAACCTAAGTTGGATAAACCATATTAAGGCTTATATGTCACATGATGCGTAATGATTTGTAATTACAATAAAAATTAAAATAAAGATATTTCCCTTGATGCACATTGGTGGGTAATAACTATAATCTCTATATATTTAAGTACCATCTCCAATTTTATGAAAATAATTGAATGTAAAAGAAATTTTAAAATTAAAATTTTAATTAAAATTTTGATTAAAATTTAAGATATATTATTAGGAATATCATAATATAACCTTTTGGATAAAGAATTATTAGATATTGCATCCCCTTTCTATTACCATAACATATTTTTTTGTTTTACAGGAAAATCAATAACTCAACCACATCCTAAGAAATTTTAATAGCATTTTTGTTAATATATACTATATTAAATTTATAATATAGTGTATTTTAAGTTGATGCCTACCATGT
Organism: Pinus taeda; assembly: GCA_000404065.3. Taxonomy (NCBI): domain Eukaryota; kingdom Viridiplantae; phylum Streptophyta; class Pinopsida; order Pinales; family Pinaceae; genus Pinus; species Pinus taeda. The sequence continues at coordinate 126,386 of APFE030732967.1, read as the reverse complement.
ATATCAACCACATTTATTAATATGGTTGTGCTAGTTCTTCAATAATGGAATTATTTTGTTTAAATAATATAGAAATTATAGAGTGCATTATTAATATGCATCTAAACATAGAAACACTAAAAGTATGGAAATATAATTTTGAAAGCTATAGTATGTTCCATATAATTAGTGACTCATGGTTTTATTAAATAAAATCATTAATATACTAAAATAAAAATATTAAAATATCAATTTTAATATAAATTTATATCAAAATATTTCATTGCTTCTAAAAAGTGCAAGTACCCTGGTGCATTTCAAATAAAACATGTTCCAAAGTGTTGTAAAAAAAAAGCATAGATCTTATATATTATTAAAAAATATGAAATTAGTTTTTAAGATTTCATAGAGTAGGTAGGAGTCGCTATCATTCTTTCACAACATGTCACATCCATAGAGCCATTAACTCTACCACCTTCTCAGATGGTATCCTTCCTTGGACTAGCTTAATTTTATTATCCCTCCTATCACTTCCCATGCTACACTTGTGGGACTATGATGGGAATAATCACGGAGTCTCTTCTTCTATATTTGTCATGGAAAAGTTTCTTGATCTCTCAGCCAATGCTTCTATATCTTGAATTTTGGAATTCCTTTCACATATGCCTCTTAGGGATCTCTTCCCATAGTTATCCTTCTTCTTTACCTCGTGAGTTTTAGACCCTAATGGACTATAGGGAGATACGAGCCACTTGTAGATCCTTGAGTCACCATGAGGCTAAGGCAGGAGTCACTATCATTCTTTCACAACATGTCACATCCATAGAGCCATTAACTCTACCACCTTCTCACATGGTATCCTTCCTTGGACTAGCTCAAGTTTATTATCCCTCCTATCACTTCCCATGCTACACTTGTGGGACTATGATGTGAATAATCACGAAGTCTCTTCTTCAATATTTTTCATGGACAAGTTTCCCGATCTCTCAGCCAATTATTTTATATCTTGGATTTTGGAATTCCTTTCACATATGCCTCTTAGGGATCTCTTCCCCTAGTTATCCTTCTTCTTTACCTCATTATTTTTAGACCCTAATGGACTACAAGGAGATACGAGCCACTTGTAGATCCTTGAGTCACCATGAGGCTAACATTTAGGAATTAAGGAAAGGAAACTTGGTGGTTGAATAATGATTACTAAGGCTTGAAGTTGTGACTTCGAAACTGGATAGTCATAAACATTCTCTTATAGATCAACCACAAGCTAAAATTCCTAGAGTGTGTGGTATAGGCATAGGTGTACTCTTGTCCTTCCGCAAGTTTGTTTTTTGACTCTTTGGCACTAGGTATGGATGTTTCAATATTTCATCCCTTTCATTTTGTAACCTCTACATGGGTTATGATAAATGCATAGGAAATAGAATATAAAGATGGTGTAGAGGCACTTCGTTCATAAATTCTTGGTTCATATAATCTCTATCACAAGTCTTTTCTTTTTTGTATCAACTCTTAGTTTAGTTGTTTTAAAATATTTTATGAATGTTGTATATGCCTTCCTATGAAACTAAACATTAAAGATAGGCATAATTAGTTTCCTTCTAAGGATGAAACTCTATCATGATGTTTCTTTTTTATATGTACTTCCTCCACAACTCCTCGGTGCATATAACTTATCCATATGCATTAATGTATAACTCTATTGGGCACATCAAAACATGTTTTTTTTTTTCAAATCAATTATCATTATCAATATAATTTCCTTTCGTACTTTCAATCACTTTGACAAGCATGGGTGCTTACTCTAGTTGGATAACCACCTTCTCTCCAGGGCTACACAATATTGCCACCTTGTCCCATAGTTTCTTTATGATTTTAAAAATGGTATACATCACCATTTTTCTTTTACTTGGCAACCTTTTTCCTTGTGCAACATGAAACCCGATAAATTGTTTATTACCTTTCTATTCTATCTTTCACTAATTTTGTTGAATCATCAAAAATACCATGATTTTATATCCTTTTACCAACCTTTTCCTTAAATTTTAACGATTGTTCTCACTCGTAATATTTTTTTTTTTTCTCGGTAAAAGTCTATGCTATTTCTATTAACTGGTAAGCATAAAATTACAAGAGAGGGCAGCTACAGAAGCCTGCTCATCACATATGTTACAAAAATTCCCCATAGTAGAAGAACTGGGGATTTAATCCAAGCTAACAACCAGATAGACTGAACAAACTACCAAATTCATTGGCATTACAAAGAAACAGAGAAAGAGAGTACTGAGAATACTGAGAAACTGGGAGAGAGAGTACTAAGACCAAGACAACTGCATTCGCCGTGGCTGGAAATTCTCAAAACTGAGCCAACACCCAAAGCAGGCTTCCTAAAACCAAAAAGTGCAAACACAAGTGCCATCTGTTCAACTGTCCTCTTCCCCCTGTGTCTCCTCATCTTGCTGACATGCGTCGTCGTGGCTGAGCCCATCTTTGTCATGCTCCACGTTGCCTTCCTGGTCTTTGTCGGTGTTGCCAGCATTGGGGTCCAGGAAAAGGTTGATGCAGTCACTTAGGGGAGGAATAGGAGAAGGCGAGTCGACCTGAATCACTGGAACATCCTCCTTCTTTGCAGCCATGGCGAATTGGGCAGAGGAATGGTCACTGTTGTTGGAAGAATTAGGGTCTATGCAGGATATTGGAGGGACCTGGTTGATTTCCTTCGTCATCAAGATGGTTATCTGGGCAGAAATCAAGGGGCGGTTCAGGTTGCTCTGAAATTTGAAGTGGGTGGATTGGAAAGCGCTGTTGGGTATCGGATGGCGGGTGGGGTTAGAAGCAAGGGAATCCTCAGGGGGAGAAGTGAGGTTGATGGTGGTGAGCAGAGGAGTGGATTGAGGGCGAGCAGCGGGTCGCTTGCTGCTGCCAGGTCTATCCCCGGAGCGAGAGCGCTTCCCAGGTTTTTTCATGGTGCAAATAAGGACAGTGATTTTCAACGAGGCCGAGTGGAAACCAGAGTTGCTCCTCAGAGCATGCAAAGACCTCGAACCGAGTTGTGAAACCGAACAAAATACAATGGAGACACTGAACCGAGAAACAAAGCCAGAAAAACTGAAATTAGCGCGGATGAAGCACTTACTCCAAACTGATAACAGAATTCCAGAGCGTGGAGCACTGGAGGAGTTGAAGGGCTCCCAATTCGAGCCAGAACCAGCTCGAATTTCCCCTCTGAGGCGGGGCTCCCTATCGACCTCACCCACTGAACTCACAACAAACCGAACAGAGTATTCTTCAGTCGAAGGCATAATGAAAAATTTACTGAATTGCCGCTTGTAAATACCGCTCCGCAGACCGCGTCGGGCTTCGTTCGCCATTAATGGCGTTGTCCTGCACCGTGCCAAGGTCATAATAACATTCTCCCCGCCTCCAATCTGTTTCTAGGGCTCCACGCTGCGAAGCAGGTGGCGGCCTCATGCGTCTTAAGTGCGCATGAATGCCATTTAGGGCAGTATTAACACCCGGATCCGGGACTCACCCGTAATATTATAGTAAGACCATATTAATGTTTATTTGTAAGATCATGATCCATATTTTTCAATGTATTTATTTTAGCATTTTAAGTGAGTTTATGACTAAATATTAGAAAAACAAAACATTTTCACTTATCCTTTAATGTTGGGTGAATTTGGTGATGGCTACTAGGTGAATTTCTTTTTCAACTATTGAATATTTTCTATGTATCTAGAATTATTAATTAATTATCTTGTATATGTAAAGAATCATAGGGATTTGTTATCAAATATTTCGGAGATATTCATGAGAAGATATTTAAAGACATTTATAGATATTTACTTGTTAATTATTAGAAAATGCTTGTAATCACATGAGAAATTTGTGGATCTATGAGAGACTGAGGATATGAGTTTATTATTGGATGTCTTAGTTTTTGTATAAATAAGAGTTCCTTCTTTCTTTCAAAGAGAAAAACCTTTGAGCATATGCCTAAATTATGATGGAATAGAATAAACATTTTGACATTTATCTTCACATAGTTTTTCATTATTTAGTTATACAAATAACAAGCTTTGATTTAGGTTTATGATGTTATAATTTAGGTTTTATACCATGAATTCTTAATATACGAAGCTCACTCTATGAAAACATGACAATATTTCCTAAATGCAATTTGATTTCATAGTTAGCCGTTCATTGATGCAAGTGTAGTCCATTTCCTTTCCTACATTGTTATTTAGCCTCTATCCTAACTCATTAACAATGGAATCATGATTTATGGAAAGAATGAAATTCTTGAAATCATGCAAAGAGATAACTTGGTGACAACAGGATCTTATAGCATTTTCAATGCCCTAGTATATGGTCATTGCTAAGAGTGGTTGAGTTAATTTCCGATTTCATGCCAAAGTGTTTCCTTTATGCAAGTGTGTTTGATACTTTCATCTTCTTATTAGTTTTATTTGTTATTGAAATAAGTGTTCAAATACTACAAATGATCTAATTTTGCACATATCTTATTCACTTTTCAAAATTTTATGAACTCCCAGATTAATAATTAAATTTAAAAAGATTTATACATATAATCACCTCACATTTTTTACATTGTTTCTAAGGAAATACTAAAGGAATTGGAAAGCTTTCAGTATGTCATTTTAGAAAAATTGGAAGCTTTTAGTATGTCATTTTAGCAAAAAAAAAATTTGAATTGTCATAGAAGAGATTATCATCTATATTCTTTGAAACGAATTTTTAAAACATTTTTTTCATATAGTTCTTGCATATATTTTACATGGCTTATAATGTAATTTGAATAAAGAATATTAGAGCATTGATAAGTTGTTTTTGTTTTAGTATTCAATTTTATATTTTTCTTGTATATGATCTTTTTGGTGCTAACATTCTAGATATGTTGGATTATAGACAATACGATGAAAGGTTAAAACTTGCACATCCATTATAGTGGGCACTCTATTCCACTGGCTATAAACTATGTTAATACAATATGAATTGTTGGGATGGGGTCCCCTGGTTTAGTTTGGGGTTAAGATAACTCAAATTTTGGAACAATTTTGTAAACAATGTAAAGTCTCTACGATTTGAGGATGTAGAGCATGTAGAGTTTGAGTCGGTTTTGAGATTCACCCATGGTCTACAGACCATGGAATTGTATGAAAAGTTTATAAATAGGTGTGTCTTAGAAAGTCTAAGGTAGTAGTAGAAGTAGAAGAGAAGAGAAGAAGGCGAAGAACGATAAAGGATTGGGTCTAGGATAGGAGCTATGGCAGGAAGGCTCTGCTTCCTATGCTTGGATAGGGGAAGAAAGGCTTCACAACTAAGTGCACAGAGGCCTAGGTAGAGTTCGTAGCTGAGTGCATGGACCCGTGTAGCTGTGTGTGCATGGCAGTTTGAGTTTGTAACCTTGAATTGATTATTAATAAAGACAATGTTCTAAAGAATTCATGAGTATTCTGTTTATATTTGTTAATGTTATATACTCTTGATGAATGACCTGTTTTATGAGATATTGGTTAAATGTTACGTGATTCTCTTGAATAGGTCTTAATAATGTGTGCAATGTATGTTTAGCTACTTTCACGAAGACTCTGGTGATCTCTCTTATGTTTACTAATAACTTAAGCAAATATGCGTGAACACTAATTTAGAACTGTTCTCTGATGCACGTAAGTAGGAAAATTGACTGTTAGAGGTCCGCAAGGACTAATCCTAGACCTTCGCGAAGGTCTGCAGGATATTTTAATAGAGTTGCATCAACGTTCCCTAAGAGTTTATCGATCTGTGTGAAGGCAGATATGAGGCATTGAAATACATCACACTAATCGCTAGATGCAGAAACTTGGTTCTTGCATCCCCCCATACTGCTTCAGGTGAGACTGTGGTCTGTGCTACACAGGTTGTTGCTAAAAGGGCCAGTAGTGTAGGTTTTTGTTGGTTGGCACAACTAACTCTGAACCAGGTGATTATGAGATGGACCACATCATTTTGGATCTGGGGTTTGATGCAAACATATTACTGAAATAAACATGGGAGAGGATGTGGAGACCTGCATTGTAGTTGTCTCCGGTTAATTTAAGGATCGTGAACCAGTAGAAAATCATCCCCATGGGACGGTTGTATGGAGTAACAGTTGATATAGAAGGTGCGAGCATGATGGCCAACTTTGAGGTTATAGAAATCGTTGACAAAATAAATACCTACCCCACGCTCTTGGGAATTCACTGGGCTATTGACATGAATGGGGTAATTAATTTGAAGAAGGGGATGATGTCATTTGAAAGAAATTCGTTGTGGGTTATAGTGCCACTGGATCCTGCAGAAGGGGCGCGTTATACTAAACTTGTCAACGATTATGAAAAAAGTGATGATGAACTTGATCATATTTACAAGATAACAACGTGGGATTAGGAATGGATCAATTCAATGGAAGATGGATGGATTGCATGGGATCGGGAGAGTTCCCGCACCTCTGATTCAGACAAAGAGTTAGAGCATTAGCAGAATCTCTTGCACGAAGTGTTTACATTACGGTGTAATATCATGACAAACTCGTTGTGTTGTGTTTCATTGGAGGTAAGGAAATTACCCTATTATGATGGTTTAACTAACGTAGATATATTTTTGGATGAATTTGAGTGCGAATTCCCTGAGGATCACCACTTCCAAGCATTAGAATTGACATTGCGTGCTATGCTTGCACGATGGTGCGGTACACATAAGGATAGCTTTGCTGGATGGCAATTTTATAGAAGACTGATGAGGTTATGGTTTGGGCGTGCTAACACCAGAATGACTAAGAAATATAATGGAAGGGACAATCTGCATGATCACCTAGTGAAATGGACTAGAGCATGGGGAACAAAACCACAGCCAGAGTGGGTACACATATTTTTCCATACCTTGGATACAATTCCCATGAATTGGTACCTGGAAACAAAGCTACGCCATGGCACTGCTAAATGGGGTGTATTGAAGGAAGGTTTCTTATTGACCTTCAGCTTTGAATATGGCTTCATAAGCATCGATGAAGCACTATAAGAGGTTAAGGAGGTTATCTTCATAACGTCAAAGGAATCTATGGAATGGATCCAACTAGAGTAGAGCACCCAATTGCACCATGCGTTGGAGTGCTATAATGTAACCGCTGAAGAGGAAGATGAAGATCCGAGAAAGATTAATATTCCAGAGGCAGAAGGGCACTGCAAAGTCGAAGGCCCACAAATAGAAAACCAGACAATTTTGCATCTTTGAAGACAAATCAAGTAAACATTGGCATTGAAGAAGAACCAAAGTTCATGAAAATTGGATATTATTGGGACGACGCTACTGTGGATAAAGTTGTTGAGTTACTCCGTGAATACCAGGATCTCTTCCCCACTAAGTTCTTAGATTTGAAGGGCATAGTTGGCGATTTGGGCATTATGAAGATCACTCTGAAGCCAAAATTTGAGAGAGATAGCATTCTCATTGAAGCTCATGGGGCAGATGCAGGAGGCCATTATGTAGGAAAGGAAACTTCACAAAAGATTTTGTGCGCAGGTCTATGGTGGCCAACTTTGAACAAGGATTCCAAGACATATTGTAAGGTGTGCGATGAATGTCAAAGAACTGGAAGAATGTCGTGAAGAGATGAGTTACCACTACATCCTCAAGTATCTTTGCAGGCCTTTGAGAAGTGGACAATTGATTTTGTTGGGCCAATTCAACCCTCAAGAAAGAAAATGGTGCATGCAATATTATCATTGCGATGGAATATGTCACCAGATGGGCAGAGGCATAGCCTGTTAAATATTTTATAGGGGCTACAACAACAAAATTCTTGTTTGAGTATGTCTTGACCAAATTTGGTTGCCCAAAAGTATTGATGAGTGATAGGGGTATGCACTTTCTAAATGAAACAATAAGTGCGTTAACAGAATATTTCTAGGTCTACCATCAGAAGAGTACACCATACCATCCGCAGGAAAATGAGATCGTTGAATCTTTTAACAAGATTTTGGAGAACGCTAACGAAGATCTATAATGCACAACAGAATGATTGGAATGTGCGCGTACCTGCAGTACTATGGGCTTAAATGGCTACTTGTAGGAAGATGATAGGGAAAACACCGTTCAAATTAGTATATGGGGTCAAAACTGTAATGCTAATGGAGTACATTGTGCCAACTCTACGCATAGCAGCTTTGACGGGTATGGTGAATTTTTTTAGTGTGACGTCTAGTTTGTTTTCCTTTACTGCAAATGAGTTTCTTTTAGTGTGATGCTTGGTTTGTTTTTATTTATTGTAAATGGGTTTTCTGGTGTGATGCCTAGTTTATTTCCTTTACTACAAATGAGATTTTTAGTGTGATTTTCTTGCTGAAACATACTGGACAGTATTGTGAGAGAGATCACAAGCCTGGTTTGTTTCCTTTTTGAGTTAGTGTGTTTCTTTAGTTCTATGGTGCCGTAAGATACATGTGCTAGGAAGACCTACCAACTAGCAGGAAAAATGCTAGGTAGTTTGATGCTACTCCAAGAACTATCTCAAATCCTAGCACCAGTTGGGGTCTCTTCTTCTTAGGAAGAACATATTTTGGCAGCAATTAGAAATAGATATATATCTCTAGTACTAAACATTAATGAAGGTACATAATATTTTTTCTAGGGAAACTGAAGAACTATGGGTCATGCTTGATGAGGAGAAACCATCAGAAGAAGATATTAAAGAACACCCACCATATATATCATCTGATTCAGCCTGCACTTTACGAGACAATCAGAGAAACATGGAAGACTTGCATGACATCAAATGTTACCCTGATTGTTACCCATGAATCAAGTGATCGAGAATATGTGGATCCGATTGAATCATGGTTTCAGATGATTGTCGATATCCACTCCTTTATTATTTGACAATTCCTAACATCACATCAGTTAATGTAGTTGATTCCTCATGTTTTGGTATTTTCTCAAATATACTTTTCAAGTTTGAACATGAGTATGATTGTCCTCTTATTATGCACATGGTTGCATTAGAAGTACTACTATACTGAAAAGGAAATCTTCTGCTTCTTAATATAGTGTAGGCTAGGAGAATAAATAAATCCATTTCTTATAATGAATAAAGATGTTACAACAACACTATTAAGGTTTCAACTCCCAAAGCATAGCTACTGTAACATCTTTTGATTACCATTTATTGTTAACACATGCATCTATGGTAAGTCTTGTTATGGATGATTCACTCTAATACCTAATAATTTTGTAAAGTGACCATGTTATATTTTTTGGTTTAATCACTCTAATGAGTTGCTATTTGAGAAATATTTTTTTAGTTTCTTTTAGAAGGTATCATTGAAAAACCTCCTATCGTAGACCACTCCTGTAAAGACCATAATGAGCTCTCATGAGAACCATAGACTTATTAAATCAAGGAATATTTCAGTCATTATCTAAGATGTTTTATTTAAAATGAATCTGTAGGGTAGAGGAACTAACCAGTGAAAATTAGCCATTAAAAACATTTCATGGAATCCCATACTCTTAAGGAGTAGATCTACCTCCCCACTTATTAAGTAACCTTTGAAGTTAACTATAATAAGAGTTTATAAATAAGGATTGATTGAAGGATAGGATGTATCATTATGACCTGACCTATCATGATCATAGGACCTAACACAAATGACATTACCTTTACTAGTCACCAAGCGAGGGCAATGTCTTACAACTGAAAAGCTGGAGGACAGGAGGCCTCATCACGAGCCAATCTATTCATTCTTGTTAGTTCTTGTGAATTGAACTTCCATTAGTTGGTTACCAAGCAAGGAAAATGGCCTTCATTTAATTTCTAAATCAAATATATTACTCTGAATATATATGTAGTAGGTGGGACACAGGAATTTCATTGGATTAAAAGACAACACTACTGAGGCTATAAACACCTATAGTCAACAATAGCCATGTCTATGGTATTAAAGTTAATTGCACACTATGATTTACTTGGTCATCTTTGTATTTCCCTAAAACTCATCATCCTATCTCGAGGAAAATGGATTTAAGATATTTTGGGCATGATGCTTTGGAGTTCTATTTTTCAAAAAAAAAAGGAAACTTTTAATGGAAGTGGTACCCTTAGTGCAGGTAATTCTCTATGCCTGAACAAGGATAAATTGAGTCTTGCACTTGGGTGACAACAAGATTTAGAGTGACCAATAAAGAATGTTTTGATCTATACAGGAACATGTCATATTGTCTTATTTTATGATCTCCTTTTTGGCATCATAACTCACTTTTATCCATAACAAGGTATTTAGGGCGATGAATTACTTACTAATTATTACTCACAAGGTGTTTGGTAGACAAAAATGCATTTTGATTGCAGTTGCCTCTAATAAGCATTACATGGTCTGGGTGTAGGAATACTATAGTTGGTGTAGGAACACTATGGCAGTGTTCTTGAAATTACACTCTTCCAGCAGAGACCTTTTTTATCATTAATGGTAATAAGTCTCTAATTATAGGGAACAAAAAATGGAATTCTATAAATATCAAGGACAAATTAGGTAGCTCATTTGAGACAGGCAACAGGTATGCATTGTTCATCTTAGTGATACAAGGGGAGCTAATCTATAGGCTTTTTATCGCATAATATTTTGAACAATTACCACTTTCCTAATGATCTAATTTGCACCTAACTTTGGCTACCTTGGATTAATTTTTCAAAAGTAAAATACGTCAGAAATCTTGTTGTATGATGGCCTTCCTTTCACATCATAGTTGCTTGCCTCGAATAATTTTATCGTCCCTTCACCTTAGATATACCCACTCTTGATGATTTCATAAGGATTGTAGAATGCTTTAGTTGGTACTATCATGGTGATGTTGCAGACTTATTAAGCACTTTAAATAAAGCTTGATGTATTTGGTACCTTAATATTTCCTTGCTAGTGATATTTCTATCATAATAAGTTTTGTCAGTTTTGTAATGGGAGGCATAATATGTTCATTAATATTTACACATCCTCCACTCCCTAATATCTTCCATGATTTTACATTTTTGCTGCTGTAATATGTCATAGCAAGGTACTCCAATCTATGCATTAGACTTTCAACGGGAAGACAATGGTATATTGGATTTATGAGAAGATATTTTTATATATGATGCCAAATGTCCATGTGAGGAGTGCCATGACCTTGTAATCATGATTCTTTCTACATCCCTCGAATGTTTGTAAAATTCTCATGATAATGCCCATGCACATTGATCCAAAACTTATTGACTAAGGTAATTATGTTATGAATGGAGGCCAAATGAGGCTTGTCTGCAATCATTTTCATGATAGAATTTATTCTTGAAACCACACCACTATCATCTCCTTGGTTATTATGAAATTATTCCCTCTAGTATTAGTCCCATCAAATCAACTTCAATATCTTATCACACAACCATCATGAGTAGTTATGTCTCTTAAGAAAAAGATGAATCAACTTGCCCAATTTTTTGAGACCGTTTGATTCCCTATATTATTTAAGTATGTCACTGGAGCAATTGATTTTTTTCCTATCACTAATCATCTCATTCATTCCCAATTGAATGTTGTGTTTTTAATCCTTAAATCCATGAATAAAGTGAAGTATGACCGCCATGAGCCATCTTCCATAGAGGAGGTCTAGAAAACTCCTGAATATAATGCATGCAAGCCAAAATTGGTTAAGGAAGGATGGCGTGAATTCCTAGCTAAGTTTTAGGGGTTCAAAGATGAGGTTGCATTTCAGTTTGCATGAGGGTTCGATGGAAAAATAGCTCAAATTGGAGATTTTCTTATGAATATGAATGAGAGGACTATCACTAGAGCAACTGGCTTACCCCTAGAAGGGATTAAATTGTTTAAAAATAAAAGTATAGATAAACATTTGAGCATGCAATTTCTCAAAGTAGGACACCAGGAAGTTAATTGGGTGAAAGGAATATCATGTTCCTGGATTAAAGATGAATGGTGTGTCCCTTTGTTCATTCTTCATAAATATTTGACCTGTGAAGGTTGGTATGCAACATGTTTTTTGAATCATATGGGGTTGTTACTACATTTTACTAGAGAACAGAAGATCAAATTCCCTTATTTTTTTCTAAAGAGTTTACAGAATATGTCACAAGGGGTTTGTAAAGCTGACAAAATCACTAGGGCTAGTGTTTATCATTACAAGCTCATTAAAATATTGATTAGGGATGTACTAGGTATAAGAAATGATAGTTGGGATGGTTTTCTTCACCAAAATGGGTTTGTCACAATCCTTGAAAAATAGAACACCCAACTTAATTCTACAATGTGTGAGGTTGATGATACTCCAAAGGGAAATCAAGTGGACAATATCTTTTCCTCGTATCCTAAAAATTCAAGGAAGAGAAAAAGGGAAACCTCTACAACCCCTACAACCACACCAATTGAACCTCAAACCCCCATTGTTGGACGAAGGGTTAAACGAAGTATGATGAAAACCAATCGACGTCCTTCCAAAAACCTAGAGCCTCAAACAATTGATTTGGATCCAAAACAAGAGGAAGAAGAAGCAGTGATGGATAACACAAGTACCATTGATAAAGGGGGATATAGAATTTAGCGGTTGGAAGAGTTTACTACAAAATTCATGTCTCAAATGAAGAATCTAGAAGCTAATCAATTCAACGATCCTACTATAGATATAGATCAAATTAAAAGCCTTGTTAAAGAAACAAATCAATTCGAAAATCCTATGGTAGAGGTAAATTTAGGGTTTGAGTTTTCATTTTATCCTCTCGTAGTGGAAACCATTGATATTTATTCCACCAATCAATAGAAACAAAAAATTCAATCGATGGCTATATCTTAAGGAAGAAAGACAAGACAATAAAGAGATTGGAAAGGAAGATACAAAAGCTCACTGTTCTTGAGGAAAATGTAAAAGGAGAGAATGGAGATTTTAAGGCACTCAGTACTAAAATGCAATGTAAAAATAACAAGTTGAGTGTTAATAACAATAAATTGTAGAAGCTGGCCAAGTACTAGATTAAATGAGCCAAACAGTATGCTATACATAACCGGATTTTAAAAAGCAAGATTAAAATGGAAAAAAATAGGATACGAAGGAACTTGAATATTTTGGTCAATACAGTAGGGATCTAGGCCATAACCTCATATTTTTTAAAATTTTGGTCTTTTTCTTAGTTGTTGGCATGCATGAGGAAATGCAAGGAGATCAGTGTGGGGGTGTGTCGAGCCTCCATTTTGTCTATATTTTTATATCTTTTTCCAAGGATCTCTCATGTCTTTGCCTGATTTTTGTAGTTATTACCATCCTTTTTGTATATTGTTAAACCATTATAGAGGCATTAAGAGGTAACATGTTATCATTCTATGGATTTCCTTTGTTCTAATGATTTGAAGATATTTGTCAGAAAATATCACTAATGGCAGGTTATGCTTGTGATAGGTGTACAGTTCTTGTTCCGATAGCATTGTTCATGTTCCAACACTATGGTTCTTCTTCATGTAATATAATTCATGTTCCCATCTCCATGATTGTTATACATTTATCTCCCTTGGAAAAAATCGAGCATATGTGTTTCATGAAGCAAGGACTCAAGATGGTGCTATGTTGTTTAATTTCACCTAGGCCTTCAGGACAATAAATAGTCAAGAATTCAGTGAACCTTCTTATATAAGTCGCAAGGTTCATCAATAATCTGGTATTCTCAACGATACTATGATGAGGATTTCATGATTTGGTATGGTAACTATGTTTATATGGAACCTTGGGATTGATGGAAATCTAGTCAAAGAAGTACACTCCTTATTTTGGTTCAAGAATTAGTTTAAAACTTTAAAATTACATGTATTTTTTAACCTTTGATCTAGATAATTAAGAGACATTGTTGTTATAAATGGGAAGCCATGAACAGGGGTGGGAGAAAGAGATAGATTGATAGGCAAGAAAGGGATTTAAGAAAAGAGATCATGTTTCTAGTAGGATGACCCCCTGAGGGGACCACTGCACCCAAGCTCTACATTATATTATGCTTATGTAATAGTGTTACCGGGAATAGTGTCCACTCAGATGCTGCTATTCCCACTAAGATGGGTGTCTATCTTAGAAACAAACAAGTAAAGTCTACTATTTTTTTCTTTTATGAAAATAGATAAGAGGAGAACCAAGAAGACCAACCTGAGTCTTGCACTTGATCTCCTCTCCTTCTTGATAGAACTTCGCCGCTTCTTCTTCGTCAGCCCAACTTCAAAAAGAACCTGTGGAATCACAACAACATACTACTATCGAAGAAACAAAGATCTATATTCATAAATAATACAAGATCAGATCTGTGTTAACCATATAAATGCATATATAAACAAGTACACAAAAATATGGAAGAAAAGAAGAATAGCTTTATTAAGATGAAAAGTAGCAAGAGGATTACAACCATATGCTCTGACCTAGCATCATCCTCCAGCTAGGAAGCCCTTCTTCACCTCAAGCAAAGCTTAGATCACCCAACACTATGAACGTACACCAGAAAACCAACAGTACTTCTCTATAAGATACAAAATTCCAACCTCTGGATCTCTGTGATGAGGGATCCATATATACATGATTACAGAGAGGTGAGTCATCTTATGGGATCTTAATTAGTGTCCTCTCTCTGATAGTTCCTGCTTCCACTTGGAGGATGATGATCTCTTACTCATCCCTGGTTGAAAACAGAGAGGCAAGCGTCAGAGGGGAAGCTTATGGAAGATTCCATGATCTTCCACCTCGCATTTTTGTCCTTGCCATTTGTCCATTCCCAACCATCGCACCCTATAGAGGAGCAATTCAGTATGCATCGCACCTTGTACACTGGGAAGG
>APFE030732967.1:0-90351 GCA_000404065.3 Pinus taeda | reverse complement strand
AAAATTTAATGTTTTTCGAATTCATGATAAAATATTTTACGCCATTATTTTGAAATGTTGAAATTTTTCTTTTTGAAAAAAAAAAAGTGTTCTCCCAGCATTAACACTTTTCGTTTTGAGGGTGTTTTTTGGATAATTTTTGCGCAAAAAATTGGATTTCACTGCCATTTTTAAAACATGTTGAAAATTTACCCAAGAAAGAAAAAATGTGTTATTCCAACATCAACATTTTTCGTTTTTAGCACTGTTTTTGATGTTTTTTCGGGGTTTTTTGGCTAGAGTTCTCGTTTTGATTTTATAGTTCCCGTTTCAAAGTTTAGATTGATAAAACCTACACATGTAATCTCACTATCTCTCTGATGAGAACCTATGCCACCTCACTAGATGAATATGTAGTCTTTACTGGAATGAAGTGAGCTACCTTTCTGAACCTATCAACCATGACCATAATAGAATCATGCTGCCTCACTATCCTCGGAAGACCTATAATGAAATCCATCGAAATGACTTCCCATTTCCATTTGGGAATCGCTATAGGTTGTAGTAAACCACCTGGATTCTTACATTCTGCCTTTACCCGCTAGCAATCTAAACATCTAGCCATGAACTCTACCACTTCCTTCTTTAGATTTGGCCAATAGTAGAACTTCTTCACTGCTTTGAATGTCTTCTGATATCTTGGATGACGTGAGTATGGATTAGCATGAAACTCCCTCAAGATAAGATTCTTGAGCTCACTGCAATTCGACACATAGATACTATCTCTAAATCTCACCAAACCATCTACCTTGAGACGATAGTCTACATCCTGATCACCTATACCCGTACCTGCACCTACACCTGTGCTCTGCTATAACCTATGCATGATCTCCATGTATTTGTCATCCTGTTGTCCTGCCTGTAAGACCTATCCTGTAACTCTCTCCCACAAGAGCTCATAATTGTTATATGATTTACCTATATCATCATGCTAAGAGCATCCACAACCCAACTCTCCTTCCCTTTGATGTATCTGATCTCGAAGTCAAACTCACTAAGGGTATCCAACCATCTACTTTTCCTAGAATTTAGATTCGTCTGGTCAAACAAATACTTCAACCTATTGTGATCACTCATCAATGCAAACCTCCTTCCCATAAGATAGTGTCTCCACATATTCAATGCATATATGATTGTTTCTACCTCAAGATCATGTGTTGGATAGCTCTGTTCATGCTCATTCAATTTTCGTGACTCATAACACACTACCTTTCCTTCTTGCATGAGAACTCCACCAAGTCCTCTCTTGCAAGCATCTGGACACACTACAAACTCCTTGTTCGGATCCGCAATCTTTAGCACTAGTGCATGTGTCAACAACTACTTAAGAAGCTCAAAAATAGCCTCACATTCTTCTATCCATTCAAAATTCTTACCTTTCCTCTGCATTGATGTGATAGGGTATGTAATGTGTGAGAAGTTCTTGATGAACCACCTATAGTAACCTACCAATCCCATGAAATTTGTCACCTCATCCACATTCTTAGGAGTTTCCCACTCCATGATAACCTTTATCTTTTCTCAATCTACTGCTATGCCATCCTTAGAGATAACACGCCCTAAATAATTTACCTATCTAAAAGAAGTTTCCCTTGCTAAGTTTAGCATACAACCCATATTCTCTTAGTAGTCTCAATACTACTGCTAAATTCTTGGGATGTTCTTCCTCATTCTTAGAATATACCAATATATCATCAATGAATATGATAACAAACTTGTCCAGATAAGGACACAACACACTATTCATCAAACACATAAATGTAGCTGGAGCATTAGTCAAACTAAATGGAACAACAACAAACTCATAATGCCCATACCTAGTTGTGAATGCAGTCTTGAAGATATCCTATTCCTTGATGTGTACCTAATGGTATATCGATCTCAAGTCAATCTTAGAGAACACTACTCCCTCCAATTGATCAAACAAATCATTGATCCTTAGTAACGGGTGCTTGTTCTTGATCGTTACCTTGTTAACCTACCTGTAGTCAATACAAAATCTAAGAGTACCATATTTCTTCTTCACGAAAAACACTAGTGCGCCCCAAGGTGATACATTCGGCCTAATGTACCCCTTGTCCAACATTTCCTTTAGCTGCAACTTTAACTCAACCAACAAAGGTGTGCTCATCCTATAAGGTTCTTTTTATGCCATATTTTCCCCTGGAACCAACTCAATAGAAAATTCTACCTCCCTGTGAGGTGGCAACTATGTAATGTCCTCTAGAAATACATCCTGAAATTTCTACAAAACTGGTGTACCTTCTCAAAGCATCAACATGCTCAACCTCCTTACCCTTGTCACTAGAAATTTGTACTACAAACATCACACAACTTTTTTGCAACTACGCTTAGCCTACATAGCGGTAACCATCCTCACTGATGTAGGCTTATTCTTCCCCTGCAAAGTCCTCTTCTACCCACTATCATCCACACACTGAATGGCCTTGTCTAAGCAATCCACTTTGGTCTTGTGAAGGTATAACCAATCCATACCCAAAAGCATATTGTATTATCCCAATGGAAATACATTCAAGTGTGTTGTTGTAGGCACAACATTTAGCTCAAATGCACAAGCTCTCACCCAATGGTGAAATTGCTCCTTTGTACCTGTAGCCAACTGTACCAATCAAGATTTTGCATGCACTTATTTTCTCAAACCACACTTATCCACCAAGTCAGGATTAATATAACTATAGTTAGATCTAGGATCAATCAAAATAGAAACAACTTTATAACAAATCTTACTGTCCATCTCAATGATATATGCCTGATGATCCTCTTGCCTATTTTCCAGAGCTTCATAGATCCAAGGAATACTGTGACTGAAATAACCAACTGTATGTGCCTCTTAAGCACTGTAGATTTGGGGTCTACCACCACTCTGATACTACATAAAATCCCTCTTACAATGATCCTTACCACATATCCAACACTGCAATGGTTCCCTACCACTACCTCTAGCCTACTGCTCTTTAGTTCCTTCCTCAATTGTATTGAATCTCTTGTAAGGAACTACATTTTATTTCTCACTTGAATCTTGAAGTCTTCCTCCCTTTGGTGGCCATTTTCCTTTAGATTTCTCATTTATTTTCAAGTCATTATTAGGCTCAAATTTACTCTTCGACTTCTCATAACAATGCTTCAACTTTCGGATGGCCTCCTCCAACAATCTAGGCTCATTGAACTCAATCTGGTCTCTTTATGTTAATGGAAATCCATTGATGAATCTTTGAACCTTGGCCTTCTCCTCTCTGAGGTAAGGCACATATCTCAATAGCTTCAAAAACCTGCCAGTATACTCATCAACTTTCATAGAACCCATCTGCAACTCGTAAAACTCTTTAGCTCTGTCATCATAGTACCTATCCGACAAGTACTTCTTCTTAAAGAGCCTTTCAAATGCATGCCAAGTCAAATCTTGCTCAGGTATACCTTTGACATTCTTCACGTCTTCCCACTAAATGTTTTCTTTACCTTTGAGACTGAAAGTGGCTATCTTTCCTTTGATGTTTTTAGAATAATCATGCAATCAAAATAATTTGTTCATACCAAGAAACCATGCCTCTGCATGCTGTGATTTCTTCATCTCTCCATGAAAGGTAGGTGGATTTTATTTCTTAAACTCATATGGAAAATATCCCCTATCACTCCTCTGTAAGGATGATAACAATGATGATAATGATTCCTGTCATAGCCAGAACTAGAATAATACCTGTGTCTATCACCTCTCATATCTAAAGTTTCCATAATCCTACCATCTCTGATCATGTCATATCTATCCAACTTGTGTTTATTGGAGACCTACTACCACATGACCCATTAGTTTTGTCCTCATGTCCATGGCTAATCTATAGTGTTCGTTGTCGCTGCAATTTTGACAAACTTTGAAAAATATAGCATTCACCTCTACTTTTTTCTCTTATGCCTGCATGATTTTGTCATTGTCTGCTTTGCAACTCCTTATTTCTTCCTTCAGTCTTTTCAGTGTGTCTACAAAATAAAAAGAGTTCCCCACACCACACTCCTCATCTAATTCATGGGGAGATTCTATGTAGTCTACCACAATGCTAGCCATATGATCGCTTTCCTATAATGCCTACTATGTCAGCTAAACCAAAACACAATAAACCGACGTACCTTAACATAATTTAGGGAGGATACCTTATCTCCAAGATCATTGAATTAGCATGATACATGTATATCATAAACATAATAGCATATAGACATATATCGAATAAGTGTATCAACACATAAACATCATTCTAGTTAGGGCCTCATCATCAATGAAAGGCCATATCAACAATGCACGCTATGACATCATGCATGACAACAACCATTACTCCAATGTACCCATTGTCACATGCAATTATTAGCATGCATAAGGAATTCATAATCAAATACACATATGTATAAATGCATGTAGTCGAGTACAAGCGATCAATTATTGTAAACAACCTACAAGACCGATACATGTAATCAAACAACCAAAAATGCAACCTAACATACAAGTATGTCATCAAGCTACATATAATCATGTAACCAATCATATAATCTTGACGATGCATTCCAAAAAATCAACATCAAGTTCCTCATGACAACCATACTACAATCATCATCAATCATTTTGCAATGCAATAAGCACATGGAATGAAAGTGTAAGAGACACACATGCAACTAACATGCATGCATGACCAACATATTCACACAAGGAGATTGCAACCACACTCTGATACCATTCTGTAACACCACCTTCTCCCATGTCTACCCAAGCAACTAACCATCGAGGGCAAACAAGCGAAAATAGAGGTCACTATAATGGATTTAACCTCCTTGGCGACCTTAAGGAAATGGAATTGAAGGAACATATCAAACAAGCCCATCCACATCAACAACAATACCCTTTGGAGACATGTCAACCACTCATACATCTTGTGCCTAAGTCCCACCGATGTTTTAAGCCTTTTATCCCCCAATCGCTCTCATGCTATAAGCATGAAAATGTGTAGAATCGAAAGTCTATCTTACATGCCTATGTTCCAACTTCCCTGAACTCTTTTCAGCATACCTGTGCCAACGTCCCTGAGATTTGAGCCACTTTTCTAGCCTAGAATTCCAACCTCTACCCATAACTTGTTACAACCTCCATAATCCATCAAAGACATGATGACAATATAAACAAATCAAAATCCAACCTCAAGTCTAGGCCTCAACATCCCCAAATGGGACAGACATTCCTTCAAACACTTGGACTCAATGCAACCTATAGTTCTAGGATACAAGATAGAGAATAAATGACTGAAATAACTTATGAAACATAATGAGAAGGATCACCACCTTCTCCATTGAACTATTATAACATCATTTATGTCTTGCATCCATCATTTTAACAATTACAAGTAAATACATGAAATAACCATGACATGAACCAATCATATAACCATGCTTAGAACCAACATTAAACCATACAAATATTATAGATATGATAGCCATTAAATCTACATATAAACAATTGAAAAAGTAATAGAACTTAGCTTTTATTAATCATAAGTAAATCCGACCAGGTTCAGGACTTGCACATACCACCTACCCATAGATATGACTGAACAAAATCTCTCTTTCAGTGAGTCACCCCCATGCCATATTCTAAGCATGAATGTAGGATATCATAGAAAACCCAATCCAAAAACAACCAAGGGAATCTAGACGTTATGCCACCTCTACCCTCATCAAACTGTGATCACACAAAAACTAGTGCTCCAATCACAATTAAGCCAAACTTGGAATGTCATCCGGAATCCTTCATTGTCCTTGACGAATTTTTTGTCTCCTTGTCTCTTAGGCTTTACCAAAATCCAATCCTAGATCACTAGGCCCTAAGTTGGGACCAGTCTCTCAAGCTTTACCGCAATCTAAACCGAGATCACTAGGCCTTAAACCGACACTTCGCCCTCAAGCTTTACCCTGTATCCTGCCAAAACCAATCAAGGGATTCCTAAGCCTTTGGGAATGAACCTTGAGACCACCTCCACCCTGGATTCCAAAACCCATCCAAAAACCCAAAGCTCAAAACTGAGATAAACATCCCAACA
Organism: Pinus taeda; assembly: GCA_000404065.3. Taxonomy (NCBI): domain Eukaryota; kingdom Viridiplantae; phylum Streptophyta; class Pinopsida; order Pinales; family Pinaceae; genus Pinus; species Pinus taeda. The sequence continues at coordinate 84,220 of APFE030732967.1, read as the reverse complement.
TTCCATGGCATCCGGAAAAAGGAAAGACTAGGCTAAAAACGACTGTCATCACCCGAAAAAACCATGCTGCCGACAACAAGAGAACCATACACGAACATCAAAAGCCATGCATGTCCAAACCAACTAGGAAATCACACATGCAAAAGGTTACATACAAGTATTCCTACTGAAGCTACTTGATCTGTCATTTCCTTCCTTGATCCTTGCTTTCCTTCCTTTCCTTTGCTTGCTTTTCCTTCCTTGATCCAAACTAGAGTGCTCCATGAAAACGCTAAGTGACCAAGAGTGAGAGAGAGAGAGTGAGATAGAGAAAGAATAATGAGAGAGCTCCAAAATTGAATTGACAAAAGGTTACGAACTGATCCTCAGAAGCCTTTTTATTAATGAGGCCTCTATTTTCCATTATTTTCCTTCAATTTCCTCCTCACATGCAACCTGTGACTTTTCACCTTACTTTTCTCCTAATTTCCTTTATTTTCATAAATAAATGTGCTAAAAAATGCCTATTTTCCTTTTAATTCCTTTTCCTTAGCCTTTGCCAGTTTTCCTTAGCCACAACACACATACAGTTATTTTCACTAGGATATATTTTCCCAACATTCAACTTGGAATAAGTGTCCCTTAGCCGTGGTCTTATTTTTCCTTTATTAACTTTTATTACATGAAATTTTCACAAGATTTGTTAGATAACGGTTCTCTAAGATCAATGTAAACTTTGAATTAGTGGGGAACAATTTTGTCTTGTTTGGTTCTATTGCATGCTTTCATTCTTTGTAGCATAGTAAGTAATCCTTGAAGAGGTTTTTGAAACAATATTTCCCTTTTTATTTCCAGAATGGATTGTCATCTTAAATGAGACCTACATCCCCTTGTCCCCTGGATAACTAAGACAAACTTTCTGCAAGAGTCACTCAACCTAGAAGAGGATCTAGGAGTATATTCACTGTGTTTTCCTTACTTTGAAAAGCCTTGTTTCCTGATTGCTACATTTGAGTTGTTTGCAAGAGCTTGATTTCTATTTCATAGGTCCCTTAGGTCTTCCGCTGAAATTTATTGTGTTGTGCCTCTCATTTCACACAACCCAAATTGGAATTTTAAATGTTTCTACATAAATATTGCATTTATACCACGACATTTTGGTGCCATTATCAGGGAGGCGCTTGAAGGATAAGGCCTCACTGATCTATCATGTTTTTCCATTTTCTTTGCAAATGAATTTTTAGATTAGTGTGATTCCCTTTGGTTGATGAAGCATACTGGATGGTATTCCTAAAGATCTCACAAGCTTGATTTGTTTTCCTTTATTGCAAATGATTTTTTTAGTGTGATGTCTGGTTTGTTTTCCTTTACTGCAAATGAGTTTTTTAGTGTGATGGATGGTTTGTTTTCCTTTACTGCAAATGAGTTTTTTTAGTTTGATTCCTGGTTTGTTTTTCTTTACTGCAAATGAGTTGTTGGGTGTGATGCATGGTTTGTTTCCTTTACTGCAAATGAGATTTTTAGTGTGATTTTCTTGCTGAATCATACTAGATAGTATTTCCAGAGAGCTCACAAGCCTGGTTTATTTCCTTTAACTGCAAATGAATTTTTGAGTTAGTGTGGTCTTTTAGCTTTTTGTTGTTGTAAGAACCCCCCACTCTAATTCATGTTCTAACAAGACCTACTAGCTAGCAGGAAAAATGCCAGTTAGTTTGATGCTGATCCAAGAACTATCTCAAATCCTAGCAACAACTAGGGTCTCTGCTTCTCAGGAAGAACATATTTTAGTAGCAATTAGAAATCGATCTATCTCTCCAGAAGTAAATACTCATGAAGGTCTAGAAGATTGTTTCGGGGAAACTGAAGAACAATGGGTCATGTTTGATGAGGAGAAAACATCAAAAGCAAATATTAAAGAGCACCCACCATATTTATCATTTGATCTAGCTTGCACTTTAGGAGATAATCATAGAAAATTTGAATAGTTGCATGAAATAATAAAGGAATATGCATCGACTATTACCCATGAATAAAATAACTGATAATATGTGGATCGCATTGAATCTTTGTTTCAGATGATTTTCAACACCCACTCCTCCTTTATTATTTGTCAATTCCTAGAATCATATCAATTAATGTACCTGATTCCTCATGTTCAGGTATTTTCTCGAATATACTTTTCAAGTTTGAAGATGAGTAGGATTGTCCTCTTGTTATGCACATGGTTGCATCAGAAGTAATCCTATACTTAAACGGAAAGTCTTCCACTTCTTAATATAGGGTAGGATAGAAGAATAAATTAATCCATTCCTGATTATGAATAAAGATGTTACAATAACACTATTAAGGCTGCAACTCCCAAAACATAGCTACTGAAAGGGCTTTTGATTACCATTGGTTGCTAACACATGTGTCTATGGTAAGTTTTGTTAAGTATGATTCATTGTAATACCTCATCATTATTTAAAGTAACTATGATTAATTTTCTGGTTTAGTTACTCTAATGAGTTGTTATTTGAGAAATATTTTTTTATTCTCTCTTAGAACGTATCATTAAAAAACCTCCTATAGCGGATCACTCCTGTAAAGACCATAAGGATCTCTCATGAGAACCCTAGCATTATTAGCTCAAGGAATATTTCAGTCATTATCTGGGATGTCTTATTTAAAATGAGACTTTAGGGTAGAGGGACTAACCAGTAAAAATGATCCATTAAAAGCTTTCCATGCCATCCTGTACTCTTAAGGAGTAGATCTGCCTTCCCACTTATTAAGTAAGCTTTGAATTAATTATAATCAGAGTTTATAAAGAAGGATTGATTGAAGGATAGGAGGTCTCATTATAAGATAAGCTACCGTGATCATAGGACCTAGCAAGAATGAAATTACCGCTACTGGTCACCAAGCCAAGGTAATGGCTTTTAGCTGAGAAGATGGAGGAATTATATGTGCCTAAACAAGGAGAAATTCAATCTTGCACTTGGGTGAGAGCAAGATTTAGAGTGACCAATAAATAATTTGTTGATCTATCCAGGAAGGTGTCATCTTCTCTTATTTTATGATCTCCTTTTATAGCATCATAACTCTCTTTTATCCATAACGAGGTATTTAGAGTGATGAATTATTTATTGACGATTACTCACAAGGTGTTTGGTAGACAACAATGTGTTTCGATTGCAGTTGCCTATAATAAGCGCTACATGGTCTGGGTGTAGGATTACTATAGAAGGTGTAGGAACACTGTGGAAATATTCCTGAAATTACACTCTTCCAGCAGAGACCTTTTTAATCATTGATGTTAATAAGTCTCTTATTATAGGGAACAAAAAATGGAATTCTAGAAATATCTAGGACAAATTAGGAAGTTCATTTGAGACAAACAACATGTATGCATTGTTTATATTAATGACACAAGGGGAGATGATATATAGGATTTTTATGGCATAATGTTTTGCACAGTTACCACTCTCTTGGTGATCTAATTTGCACCTGACTTTGACTACCTTAGATTGTTTTTTCAAAAGTGAAATATGTCAAAAATATTGCTGTATGATGGCCTTCCTTTCACATCAGAGTTTCCCACCTCGAATAATTTTAACATCCCTTCACCTTAGATATAGCAACACTTGATCATTTCATAAGGATCATAGCATGGTTTAGTTGCTACTATAATGGTGATGCTGAAGACTTAATGAGCACTTTAAATAAATCTTGATGTATCATGTACCTTAATATTTCCTCTCTGGTTATATCTTTATCATAATAAGTGTTTTCACTTTTGTATTAGGAGGCATAGTATGTTCATTAATATTAAGAATCCTCCACTCTCTGCTATCTTCCATGATTTTACATTGATGCTCCTGTCAAATGTCATAGTAAGGTATTCCAATCTATGCGTTAGAATTTCAACAGTAAGAAAATGGTAAATTTAATTTATGAGTAGATATTTTGATGTATTGATGTGAGATGTCCATGTCAGGAGTGCATTGAACTTATAATCATGATTTTTTATACATTCTTGGAATTTCTTTCAAATGCTAACGATACATCCCATACACATTGATCCACGTATTGACTAAGGTAATTATGTTATGAATGGAGGCTGAATGAGGCATGTCTATCATCCCCTTGATTATTATTACATTCTATGCTTTAGTATTAGTCCCATCAAACTGACTTTGGGATCTTATTCAATGCTCATCATGAGTAGTTATGTCACTTAAGAGAAAGATGAATTAGCTTGCCCAATTTTTTGAGATTGTTCAACTTCCTATGGTATTCAAGTATGTCACTGGAGCATGTTGAGTTTTTCCCTATCACTAATCATCCCATTCATTCCTAATTCCATATCATGTTTGTAATCCTTAAATCCATGAAGACATTGATGTATGATTGCCATGAGCCATCTTCTATGGAGGAGTATGAATTGGTTAAAGAAGGATGGCATGAATTTCTCGCTAAGTTTCAGGGGTCTGAAGATGAGGCTGTGTTGGAGTTTGCATGAGGGTTCGATGGAAAAATATATCGAGTTGGAGATTTGGCCATGACTGTGAATGAGAAGATTGTCGCTCGAGCAACTGGATTACCCCTAGAAGGGATTAAATGGTTCAAAAATAAAAGTATAGATAAACAATTAAGCATGAAAATTCTCAAAGCATGATACCAGGAAGTTAATTGGGAAAAAGGGATATCACGTTCCTTGATTAAAGATGAATGTTGTGGTCCTCTATTCGTTCTTCAAAAATATTTGACCTATGAAGGTAGGTATGTGTTAGACTTGTTTGAAAATGGCCCAAAAATGGATCCAAATATGCTCTTTAACACTCCCGAAGTATTCGAAATTTTCCTAAGGATCATTCAAAAATCACAACAATCACATCCCAAGAGCCTTTGGAAGGGCGGAAAAACACTATCGGGAGGAAAAAAACCAGAGAAAACCATGAAAAAATAGAGTATTGAGGGTGTACACAGAGAGATGCACACCAGCCGTCAGATCTGGTCAATCAACAACCTAGATCTAATCGAAAAATAGAAATCGGCCAGCACAAAAGGAGGACTTAAGGTTGGGCGGAAGACACCCCCGATCAGCGATCTCCGATTGGTAGATCGCAATCGGCGGGGACATATGCCATGTTATATGGAAAGACCTCTGGCTTGGGTGATATGCGATTTGTGACAAGTCACATCGCAATATTGAATCAGAACATTGCAAAGGGGCAGGGCCTTTACACATATAGGTGTGCAACCTGATGAATCGAACCCAATGGTATTATAAGTATTATTTCATATGATTTTAGGTCCACAGGAAGGCTGTTCTCAATGCATTTTTGTAGTTTGACATATTTCAAAACAATACAAAGGGAACCTTGAAGCAACACCAATGCGATAAGACCCAGACTTGAAAGGGTTTGGGAATGAAAATATATAATTTTTTAGGTCCGCCAAAGCAATTTTCTCATGATTTTCAGTGTTTTTAACATATCCAAAATACAAAGGGAAGCAAGGGAACAAGCCACTAGCGACTTGCGATAGCAACCCAGAGGGTAGACCCAATAGAGGAATAGGCCATGTTTAAGGACCTTTTAAGTTCGAAATGAACAGATATGGGCAGGATTTGCACAATTGCGGCGTTTTTTGTATAAAGCAGAAAACAGTCATTATTTTTGGTGGAATTCCACAATATTGCAGCACTCCTCTGTGTTAACAAAAAGGGGCCAATTGAAGTGATTTCATAGTCCTGATAGCCATTCCATTGTAGGTACAGGTGGCCAACCATCCTTAGAGGCGTTATGAAAAAATATCTATGTGCCAGAAGAGGGATTTGGCTGGGAGACAAAGACCGTGAGACATAAGGCTGGAAGGGGAAAGGCAACAGCGAAGCTCATCCAAACCAACAAACAATAATGGAGCATCGCTTGCATGAGTGAGCTCCCAGACAGCGAAGCAAAATACCAGAATGTAGTTACTCTGTTTTCAGAAGAAGAAACCTCCGAGCCCATGCTTGCCTAGTCAAGGCATCAAACAGTTAAAGGACAAAGAGGATAGATTATGACACTCCGAGCCTTTGAGAGCTCATGAGCATTGTAAAAGGCCTATAAATGGCTGAAAGTTAAATGTAACAAAGGTTAAACTTCTGGAGACTGTGGATACTATGCTACTCAAGCTTCTCATCTTCATTCTAGCAATATAAGCTTCTTTTTTGTTATATGTTCAATTTCCATTTTCTCTTCTATTCTAAGCTTGCACTAGAACAAGTTGTTCATGTTTCTTCTGTTTCTAATGCCAGATAACTGTCATCTTATCTCTGCGTTGATATAGATTTGCAAGCTTCATTTACTTCCTATATTTTTCCATTAATATGTGTTTATATATGCATCTGCTAGTACAGTCGGTATTCTCCATCTATCCATTGAATCTACAAACTATTGAACATTAGTGGTCTAAAGCCTTGTAAAGTTGAGGGTGTTGATGCATGTATTGAGTAAAAATAGAGTTGAAACAATTATCTAGCTTAATCCAAACCATCATCCATTCCAATAGTTCAGAGAACAATATTGAAGATTATATGTTACCAGGGATCTCTGAGCTGCAACCTAGGAGAGTTTCCTGGAGTGATAACATAATTAGTGTCATTGCCGGGGAGAGGAGACTGAAGCTCAACTTCCATGGGAGATGACACAGATCCATTTTTGATGATAGAAAAAGTTTGGGCACTTTTTTTGTTATAATCATCTACCTGGTGACTCTACTGAAGGCCAAACCTTTTGGCAACTCCACTTGATAGTTCTGGCTTAGTTGGTGAGGCATACTTGGAGAAATCCTCAGAAGCCACAAGTTGACCCAGTATCTGATCCTGAAAAAATCATCAAAGAAAGAAAGGTATTGTAGAAAGGAGCATCAGGTTTAGGTAAACCTAAACAATATTCTATATCTCTTCAAGAAAATCCTGTAATAAAACAAATACATGTTGAGAGTATAGCTTCTAATACTAGCAGTGAAGAAAAATCTCAGAGATTCATAAAGCTCCTTATTCTTTAGGTTCTCCTTTTGTTGTAAGCCCAAAGGAAACCTCACCTCCTATCCATCATACTCCTTTAGTCTTATCAGTCACTCCTCAGCCCTATATCATTCACACTATCAGTACTCTTATAGCCACCACAACTATGGCAAGTCCACAAGAACCTACCAAAATGGAAAGAATCATAGCTGCTAGGTATGGATCTCTAGTACTGCCCACTCCTTTGAATGCCATGCCTACTGGAGAATATCATAAGTATATGCCTAAGTTCACTGGGACTAAAGGTGTTACAGTTGAAGAACATCTCGAATCATTCTATAGATATGCTGATAATTTGGACATTAGTGAAGATGATGTCTGGATGAGAGTCTTTGTCCAAAGCCTACATGGAGAGGCTAGAAAATGGTTCAGAGAACTGACCCCAAGATCTATAGTAGATATTGAGGCTTTAGATGATGCATTCCTAAAGCATTGGGGGGATAAGAAGGATCTACTCTACTACCACACCGAGTTTGGAAACTTAAAGATGGAAAATGGTGAGTTGATGTCTGATTTTAATAAGAGGTTTAACCACATGTACAACAAGATACTAGCTGAAGTAAAACCCACCACTACCTTTTCTAGACTCATATATGCCAGTGCATTTGATTTTGACTTTTGTTTACTGTTGAGGGAGAGGTGATGTGCTACTTTGGCTGATATGCAGGATGCAGCCTTGGAAGTAGAATCAAACATCATGGCTGCAGAAAAGCTCAAAGGTAATGTTGATAGAAGGAGATAGAGGGGCAAGTGTTCATCATCCTCAGAGCCCAAGATAGAAAAAATGACCAACATGATAGAGTTATTAGCCTCTGAAACCTCCAAATTAAATTTTTAGCAGCACCCTGGGAAAGGAAGAGTTCCTAATACCTTTGCTCTTAGAAACCCAAATCCATATACAAGAGCTAATGAGCAGTTGCAGATTCTACAAAGAAATAAAGATGCCAATGAAGACCAAAGGGTGAAGACCCCTTTTCAAAATGCAGCCATGGAAGAAGAGCAGTTTGAAGAAGATGATGAGATCCATTGTATGGAATACAAAGACAGTGCCCCTTTTTGACCTTAGCTACCTAAGAAAAGTCATTATTCAATGACTAGATCAGCCAAGAATGGGACGGTGAAGCTGTTCTACAAATTGAAGATCAACAAAGATATAATCTGAGGTCAAAGATGAATAATGCCAAGGAAACTCTTATTTAAAGAGTTGTTGTCTTGGCAGTACAGCAAGCTAATAAGCAGAAGCGATCATCAGTTGATCCTAACATCCTCAAAACTCCAGCGGACGAGGTAAGAGGCCTTGAAAAGTCTCCTTCTCCTTTCAGTTTTCAATCAGAAATTCAAAAGATAAGAATACCTATACCTCTAAATGAACTAGTGAAGAATGAGTCCTTCAAGAAATCTATCCTCGAGGCCCTTGAGCCTAATGCCATCCAAGCCTCCATTGACTATGTAAATCTGCAAGATGACAAACCAGCTATTATTCTCAGCCTAATGATTGAAAATTGTGAAGACAACTCCCCATCATTCTATCTCTCTCTGGCTATTCATGAAAAAATCCTTAACAATTTCCTTTTGGACACTGAAGCCATCCATAATCTAATGCCCAAGGCTGTCATGGATAAATTGGGGCTTGAAATTCCCAAGCCTTATCATGACCTATTTTCTTTTGACTCTAGAAAAGTGAAATGTCTGGGATTAATCAAGGACCTACCCATCACTTTGTCTCAGCTTCCCATGAAGAGAATGATGATGGATATTGTGGTAGTAGATGTACCCCCAAAGTTTGGCATGTTTCTTTCTAGAGGTTGGATCAAGGGATTAGGTGGAACATTGCAAAATGATATGTCCTATGCTACTGTCCCAGTTTTTGGAGGTTAAAGAATGAGATTATACAGAGAAGCTTAGGTGGCTTATATCATCAGTGATTAGAATAATCCCACAAATCATCCCATTTATGATGTCGACACTGATTTTTTAGCTTGTTTTCTTCAGATCGAAGAATCTCAGTTGGCCTCCACGCAGCTTAAAAAACTAGTTTGCCAGATCATAGAGGAAGAAGGCCCACATATTTGGGACATGTTTTTTGATGGAGCTTTCTCTAAGGAAGTTGCAGGGGCAGGTGTAGTCCTTGTGTCCCCCACATAGGAATGCATTCATTTATCTTTCATATTAACTTTTCAGGTCAACAAAACTTTCCAAGCAAAGCATCCAAGGCTGAAAGCATACAGAGATGAGGTGAAATACAGACCATTGTTGCCTGACAATGTCAAATACTAGAAATTTTTTGAAGAGGATGATGAAATTAATAGGCTTTTTCAATTCTTTGATGAATTTGATGAAAGTCATCAAAAGAATATCAAAGAAACCTTTAATAGAAAGGTAAAATGGGACAATTTTTAGTTTGGTGACTGGGTCCTAGAATGGGATGCATTGAAGGAAAAGAAGGGAAACCAAGCTAAATTTGATCCCTTATGGACAAGTCCATTTGTCATCACTCAAGTTCAGAGGAGAAACATTTTCATTCTGCACAATTTAGAGGGGGAAGGTGTTTTTAGTAGCCCAGTCAATGGGCAATTCTTCAAACTTTATTTCATTTAAGGCTTTAAATCCTTGGTATTGTAAATATGTTTTTTCCAGTTTTTATTTCATTGCAAAATAGACTCCATGCCCAACAAAACACTAGGAGGAAGATTTGATTTTGTTTTTACAGGAAAAGCATTGTTTTGCAGTTCTTGAAACCTCACAGGGAGGCTTTCATCCCTAGAAGGAGCCAGTGTTAGCCTTGTTGGAAAATGGCCCAAAAATGGATCCAAATATGCTCCTTAACACTCCTAAAGTCTTTGAATTTTGCCTAAGGATCATTCAAAAATCACAACAATCGCATGCCAAGAGACCTTTGAAGGGTGGAAAAGCACTCTCATGAGGCAAAAAACCAAAGAAAACCATGAAGAAACAGAGTATTGAGGGCGTACACAGAGAGATGCCCAGCAGCCATCAGATCTGGCTGATCAATGGGCCAAATATAATAGGAAAATCACAATCATCCAGCACAGAGGAGGACTTAAGGTTGGGCGGAAGACACCCCCGATCAGCGATCTCTGATCGGCGGATCGCAATCGGCAGGGACATGCACCATGTTATATGGAAAGACCTATGGCTTGGGCAATATGCGATTTGCGACAAGTCGCATCACAATATCATGTCAGAACATTGTGAAGGGGCAGGGCCTTTACACATATATGTGTGAGACCCGATGAATTGGACCCAACGGTATTATAAGCATTATTTCATAAGATTTCAAGTTTGCAGGAAGGTTGTTCTCAATGCATTTTTGCAGTTTGATGTATTTCAAAGAAATACAAAGGGAACCTTGGAGTAGCGCCAATGCAATAAGACCCAGAATTGAAAGGGTTCAGGAATGAAAATGTATAATTTTTCAGGTCCGCCAAAGAAAATTTTTCATGATTTTCAGTGTTTTTAACATATCCAAAATACAAAGGGAAGCAAGGGAACAGGCCACTAGCGACTTGCAATAGTGACCCAAAGGGCGGATTCGATAGAGGAATAGACCATTGTTAAGGAATTTTAAAGTTTGAAATGAACATGGATGGGTGAGATTTGCACAGTTGTAGTGTTTTCTATATAAAGCAAAAAACAGTCATTATTTTTGGCAAAATTCCACAATATTACAGCATTCCTTTGTGTTAACAGAAAGGGGCCAATTGAAGGGATTTCATAGGCCTGATAGCCATTCCATTGTAGGTACAAGTGGAAAACCATCCTTAGAGGTGTTATGTAAAAATATCTACATGCCAGAAGAGGGATTCATCCAGGAGATGAAGACCGTGAGACAGAAGGCCGGAAGGGGAAAGGTGACAGTGCAGCTCATCCAAACCAACAAATGATCATGGAGCATCACTTGCATGAGGAAGCTTCTAGATAGTGCAACAAACTACCAGAATAAAGTTACTATGCTATCAAAAGAAGAAACCTTCGAGCCCATGCTTGCTTAGTCAGGGCATCAAACAGTTAAAGGACGGAGAGGATAGCTTAAGACACTCCAAGCCCTTGAGAGCTCAGGAGCATTGTAAAAGGCCTATAAATGGCTGAAAATTAAATGTAACAAAGGTTCAACTTCTGGAGACTATGGATACTTTGCTACTAAAGCTTCTCATCTTCATTCTAGCAATATAAGCTTCTTTTGTTGTTATATGTTTAATTTCCATTTCTCTTCTGTTCTAAGCTTGCACTTGAACATGTTGTACAAGTTTCTTCTCTATCTAATGCCAACTAACTATCATATTATCTCTGCATTGATAAATTATATTTTCAAGCTTCATTTACTTCATGTAGCTAGCCATTCATATGTGTTTATATATGCATTTGCTGGTACAGTCAGTATTCTCCATCTATCCATTGAATCTACAAACTATTGAGCATTAGTGGTCTAACTTGTAAAGCTGAGGGTGTTCATGCATGTCTTGAGTAAAAATAGAGTTGAAATGGTTATCTATCTTGATCCAAACCATCATCTATTCCAATAGTTCAGAGAACAATATTGAAGATTATATGTTACTAGACATCTCTGAGCTGCAACCTAGGAGATTTTCCTGGAGTGATAACAATATGCACTAACTATTTTGTATCATATGGGGTTATTAATACATTTTTCTTGAAAATAGAAGATCACTGTCCCTTATTGCTTGCTAAAGAGTTTACAGAAAATGTCACAAGGGGTTTGTAAGGCTGATAAAAACCCTAGGGCTAGCCTTTACCATTACGGGTTGATTAAAATACTGATTAGGGATGAACTAAGTATAAGAAATGATAGTTGTGATGGTTTTCTTTAGTGTAATGGGTTTTTAACAGCCACTGAAAAATCAAATACCCAACTTAATTCTAAAATGTGTGAGTTTGAGGATACTCCAAAGGGAAATAAAGTGGACAATATCTTCTCCTCGCATCCTAAGAAATCAAGGAAGAGAAAAATGGAAACCTCTATAACCCCTCCAACCCCACCATTTGAACAGCAAACTCATACCATTGGATGAAGTGTTACACGAAGTATGATGAAAACCAATCGACCTCCTTCCAAAAACCTAGAGCCTTAAACAATTTATCTGGATCGGTAACAAGAAGAAGAAGAAGAATTGATGGATAATGTAGGTTCTATTGATAAAGGGGGAGATAAAATTCAATGGTTTGAAGAGTTTACTGCAAAATTCATGTCTCAAATCAAGAATCCAATAGCTAATTGGGTCAAGGATCCTACTATACATATAGATCAAATTAAAAGTCTTGTAAAAGAAAAAAATCAATTTGAAACTCCTATGGCAGAGTTAAATTCAGGGTTTGAATTTTCATTTGATCCCCCGGTAGCGAAAACGGTTGATATTTATTCCACCAATCAAAAAAAACAAAATTATTCCATTGATCGCTATATCTTAAATAAGAAAATATGAACAATAAAGAGGTTGAAAAGGAAAATACATAAGCTCATTGTTCTTGAGGAAAATGTTAAAGGAAAGAATGAATATTTGAAGGCACTCGGTACTAAAATGCAATATAAAAATAACAAGTTGTGTTAAGAGAAATAAATTTCAAAAGATGGCCAAGAACTGGATTAAATTAGCCAAACAATATGTTGCTCATAACAAGATTTTAAAAAGGGATATGAAAATGGCCAGAAATAGGGGAGGAAGGAACTTGAATATTTTGGTTAATACATCAGGGCTCTAGGTCATAACCTCATGTTTTTGAAAAAAATGGTCTCTATCATAGCGGTTGGCTTGCATGAGGACATGCAAGGAGATCAATCGGGGGTGTGTTGAGCCTCCATTTTGTCTATTTATTTATATCTTTTGCCAATGATCTCTTATGTCTTCACCTTATTTTTGTAGTTATTACCATCATTTTCTGTATATTGTTGAACCATTATAGAGGAATTAAGAGGTAACATGTTATCATTCTATGAATTTGCTTTGTTCTAATGATTTGAAGAGATTTGTGTGAAAAAATCAGTAATAGTAGGTTATCCTTGTGACAGGTGTACAGTTCCTGTTCCAATCGCATAACTCTTGTTTTAGCAGTATGATTCTTGTTCATGCAATACAATTCATGTTCTGGTCTCCATGATTGTTATACATTTAGTTGCCATGGTGACAATCAACCATATGGGTTTCAGGAAGCAAGGGCTCAAGATGGTGATGTGTTTTCTTAATTGCACCCAAGTCTTCAGAACAATGCATAGTCAAGCATTCGTTCAACCCTTTTCTATAATTCACAAGGTTCATCAATAATGTGTTATTATCATGGATACTATGACTAGGGTTCCATGATTTGGTACCAGTAACTGTATTTATATGCAACCTCGGGAATGATGGAAATCCAGTCAAAGAAGTACACTCCTTATTTTTGTTTAGGAATCAGTTTGAAACCCTAAAATTACATGTGTTATTTAACCTTCAATCTAGATAATTAAGAGATATTGTTGTTATAAATGGGAAGACCTTGTACTGTAGAAGTGGCGGGGTAGGGGGGGAAGAGTGGGGGAGAAAGAGACAGATTGATAGGGAGGAAAGGGAGTTAAGAAAAGAGATCATGTTTCTAGTGGGATGATCTCTAGAGTGGACCACTGGACCCAAGCTCTATGTCATATTATGCTTATGTAACAAGACTTCATAATTAATACAAGTTGCCATATGATTCATGTTTATTGTTTTTGAGTCTCGTCAAATTGTGATTTAATTTTTATAAGGGCAACAAGCTGGGTGGTTTGGGCCCACCAGCTAGTCCGTTGCCACTTGCCTCTTAGGATTTCCTATGTTTTTTTGATAAATGCATAGTGTGAGAGTGTGATTTGGTAGAGGTTTTTAATCTCATTTCATAGCTCTTGTTTTTGCTTTGCTGTTAAATTACATGAGTTTGATTAGTGAGTAAAATGGTATGGTTTCTTCCTTATAATTCATCATCGTGTATTGATATTCAATAGACTAAGACCCTATGTGTAAATTGAGATTGAGAAGATAGAGTATAGATATTGAGTGTTTTCTTATTACATCTCTCATTTATATCAAAGCTCGATGTGTTATTTACTCTGGTCTTATTTTCTACATAACAAGATCTACTTTCAGTTGTGCAAGAATTCAATGGTGAAGACAACATTTCCTTATCAAGAAGTATGGGTATAATCATGAAGAGTTCTGGTTCATTTGATTCATCATGTATTATTTGAGCATTCATGTGCACTTTAAATCGTTATCTCTGATCTAAAACTGGCCCTTGGATTTTGAGAAAACAATATTTATTCCTATGATTATTAATATTCAGTTCAAATGCCAAGATCAACATGAGAATAGATTGTAATCTTGTTTCATTAGAAAAGTGAAGACAACATTTCCTTATCATGAAGTATGGGTATAATCATGGAGAGTTATGATTGATTTGATTCATCATGTATTATTTGAGCATTCATGTGCACCTTAAATCATTATCTCCGATCTGAAACTGGTCCATGGATTTTGAGAAAACAATATGTATTCCTATGATTATTAATATTCAGCTCAAATCGCAGGATCAACATGAGAATATATTGTAATCCCGTTTTATTAGAAAAGTGAAGTGTCCACAAAACTATTTGGGAATACCTCTGGTCAAAGGTTATGAATGATGTTTTTCAGAGAAACAATGCACATAAAATCTAGAATACCTTTGTGTTGAAAAAGAAAGCATTTAACAATTCTCTAAGATCAGGGTAAGCTATGAATTAGTGGGGAACGATTTTGTCTTGTTTGGTTATATTGCATGCTTTCCTTATTTGCAACATAGTATGTAATCCTTGAAGATTTTTTAAACAATATTGCCCTTTTTATTTCCAGAATGGATTGCCATATTAAATTAGACCTACATCCCCTTGTTCCCTCGAGAACTGAGATAAACTTTTTGTACGAGTCACTCAACCCAAAAGAGGAGCCAGGAGTAGTTTTACTATGTGTTTTCCTTACTTTGAAAAGTCTTGTTTCCTAAATGATGACTTTGAATTTTTTACAAGAGCTTGATTTCTATTTCATAGGTCCCTGAGGTCTTCTTCTGGCATTTATTGTGTTGTACCTCTAAGTTCACGCAACCTGGATTGACATATTAAATGTTGGTACATAAATGTTGCATTTATACCACTCGACAAGAAAATCCATTTTTTAGTTTGGCTCCACGTGTACTAGTTTTTGTAAAAGACAGACACATATATACACACTTTTCCTTCTGAAACTCGCATATATGGGTTTCCATATGTGACCCGATAAAAATAGACCCACGTATACACAGATTTGGTTTTAAAATAAATTTAAACCATCAAAAATTTAATTAAATCATTTGAAATTTGATCTAAATGAAAGGGTATATGGTCCATTATGAGTTGGATATGGGTCCATTATTATAGAATTTTCCTAACTTCTCAAGCCCCTAGGTGTTTAGATGCATTCTCCTAGATGAGATAGTGAACCTATATAATATGACCCTATCAAGAGGAAAGGGGTTGGATCTAGCTAGTTCTAGTTAGTTCTAGATCTAATTAGGGCTAAATCCAACTAGATCTAGATTTACTAAGTTGGAATTAGTGAGAGATATTTTCCATATTTTTGTGTGCTTAGAAACTATCTCTGATCTAGGAGGAGACCAAGATTGCAAATTGAGGAGGAGGGCTCTCATGTTGTTGCTATATTGTATCAATTTGGCTTATTATTAATGTATGTTGATTCCTTTCCCATCACATTAGTTTCCCTTTCCTCATACATATTATTCATCATATTTAAATTGTTTTGATGTTAATGAATTTTGTAGGACATGTTTGGTATATATATTTTTTGAATGTGTGAAGGTTCTCAACATTTGAGTGAATACTTTTGGTGAATCCCTCAAGCTCTTTGCACCAAAAAATGGCCTCTTCAGTTTAGAGGTACACTCCATTTTCCACACTTTGCAATTTATATGATTATATGCATGTACTTCGGATTGGTTTCATTACTTTTTATTCACACATAGTCTAGTGGATTCTAGGAAAAATCCATAGAGCAACAACTCCTTGTATCGGATCTATTTTCGATACAACACCAAGAATAAAGCCTTCTAAGTCTATGTTTTACTCTCCTAGTTTCCCAGAGGTTGGTTGATAGAAATTTCAAATAGAAGAAAGGGAGAATATGTTATTTGATTATTTGTCCAATAAACTATTCCAAATCATCAAAAGATAGTGTTAGGTACCCTAGTGGTTTGATGTTTGGCCGAAAAATTGTCCATTGATGGGAAGGGAAGATATATTATTTGATGGTTTGTTCAGTGGGTTGGCCAAGATCATTAGAAGGAACCATTAATTCCCTTTAGTAGTTGGGTGGTTAGTTGAAAGAAAATCTAGCTAATGAAAAGGGAATATTTATTAGTTGATGGCATGTCAATTAGGCTAGCTCATGTCCATAGGAGATTGTGTCAAGTATTCTTGGGGTTTGGGAAGGGGAGGGGGTGCTAGTGGCCAATTAATGGAAAGGGAAATTGAAAGATAAATATCCTTATAATTGACTTTTCGTCCCTCCAAACTAGATTGAAAAGAGGATAAAGACATGTAGTTAACCCAATTGCTTATTGCTTGGTGGTGATTAATAAATATGACAGTCAATTGGGAAAGCTAACATGAACATGTTTGAATGTGCCCTTGTATGATGGAGGCATGTGGATGAATTTTCATGTGTCATCCATGTTTCAAGATGACATAGCATTTTATGGAGATACCATGAGATAAAGGACTATGATGTGGCAATGGTACATAAACTATTATGGATTCAATAAGAGTAATAATTCTAGGGGCCATAAATTTGTGTTTAGAACTCAGATCATGTTGGAATTTATATGGTTCAAAATTTATGGTTGAGAACAATATGATGGTTTCCTCATAATAGGGGTCTAGGATAATTATAAGAAAAGAAAAGAAAAACTACACCCCATCCTCATCAAGTCACTTTGGGGGTTGGGTTTGTTATAATAATCATAGAAAAAGTACTACAAGGTCTTATTGTTGGGAATTCCTTTCATAGCATGGACACCTTTTTAATAGTTTATGGTTAATCAAGGATTTCATAACCCTTTATATCTAGTACATCTACATACAAATTTCCATTTATAGATAATCATCATTATCATGAAATATCAAAACCTCATTACAACACAAGATACCATTTTATTTTCATCACATGTACCTCCCTCATTTCGATTTTTGGTATTATTTTATGATCTACCACCTTTTCCTATAATTCCATACTGAACAACTCTCTTTCCATTCCCAACCTTCCTATTGTTACATGTTGCTTCTTTTCATACACTATTTATACTATCATTTATTGTTGTTCAAATATTACCTAATACAATATTTGTCATGAGTGAGTGCTACTACTCTAAAGGGAACATGGGTGAAACTACTACCCACCATGAGCCCCTTACATTGTTGTGTTATGTAGTTGTCATGAAGTGCTTCAAATCTTTATGGATGCAAGTTGGTTAGAATAATGAGTGGTTGAAGACTTTTGAGACTTTCATTGCAATATATTTCACCTTTGAGTTCAAGCTATCTACTGATATGATATGGGGATTCCATGATCAAGTGAAAAAAGAAGCTATGTCCAAACTTTTAAGCTTACCTAGAACTAGTGAGAGGTGGTTCAAATATACAGATACATATTATTATAAACAAGTTGATTTTGTTTTGGTGAAATAGGGTTAAAGATAGAGGGAAGGGATTCAAATGGAATTCATAGACAAAGATCTTGGGTCACTTACAACATTAATAGATGTCATACTTTTTTATTTCATTCTTTGAAATTGTAACACCCCTCCTCCCATGTTCACCCAAGAAACCAACCAATCAAGGAAAACATGTGATGAGAGAGGTCACTATAAGGGATTAAATCTCCTTGGTAATCTTAAGGAAATGGAACCAGCAGAACACATCAAACAAACCCATCCACATTAGCAAGAACACCCCCAGGAGACATGTTAGCCACTCAGACATCTTGCCCTACGGTCCCATTAATGTTTTAATCCTTTTAAATCAAATTCTCTCTCATGATATAGGAAAGAAAATGACAAGAAGCGTAAGTCTCTCTCACAGGCCAATGTGCCAGCAACCTTGTATTCTTTTCTACATACCTGTGTGAGTGACCCCGATATTTGAGCCAATTTTCTAGCCTAGAATCCCAGCCTCTGCCCATAACTTGTTACAACCTCTAGAATCAATCAAAGACGTGATGGAAATATAAAAAATAAATAAAAAATCAACCTCAGGACTAAGCCTGGCCATCTCCAATTGGGAATGACATTCTATCAAACACTTGACATCAATGCAACCCACATGCATAGGATACAAGATAGAGCATAAATGATTAAAAGGATTTCTGAAACATAACCAGAAGGATCAACTCCTTCTCCAATGTACTATTATATCATCAATTAGGTCTTGCATCCATCCATTTAACAGTTACTAGTAAATACATGAAATAACCATGACATAAACCAATCATTTAACCATGTCTATAACCAACATAAAACCATTAAATATTAGAGATATGATAACCATTAAATCCACATACAAACAAGTACGAAAGTAAGAGAACTTATATTTTATTAATCATGGGAAAATTTTACTAGGTTTAGGACTTCCACGTACCACCCGACCATAGACATGGCTGAACCAAATCTCTCTAGTTGCCCCCGTGCCATATTCCAATCATGAATGTGGGATCTCATAGAACAACCAAGGGAATCTAGTGGTTAAACCACCTACATCCTCATCAAATCGTGATCACACCAAAACCGGTGCTCTGATCACAACCGAACCAAACTTGGAATGTCATCTAGAATCCATCATTATCCTTGAGGAATTTTCTGTCTCCTTTTCTCTCAAGCTTTACCACAATCCAATCCCCAGCCACTAGGCCCTAAACTGAGACCACTCTCTCAACCTTTACCACATTCCAGACCTAGATCGCTAGGCCTTAAACCGAGAATTGTCCCTCAGGCTTTACTGTGTATCCTTCCAAAACCAGTGAAGGGATTCCTAGGTCTTTGGGAATGAACCTTGAGACCACCTCTGCCCTGGATTCAGAAATCCATCTAGCAAAACAAAGCTCAAAACTGAGATAAACATCCCAACATACCATGGCATCTAGAAAAAGGAAAGGATAGGCTGAAAATCACTATCGTAACCTGGAAAAACCATGCCACCGACAGCAAGAGAACCATACACCAACATGCAAAGTCATGCATGTCCAAACCAGCTAGGAAATCACACATGCAAAAGGTTACCTGCAAGTATTCTTGCTGAATCTGCTTGAATCTTGCTCTTCTTCCTTGATCCTTACTTTCCTTCCTTCCCTTTTCTTGCTTTTCTTTCCTTGATCCATGGTCCATGTGGCTCCAAAGACACACATAGGACAAAGAGGGCTTATGAATGCTCAAAAATTAAAGTTTTTGGATTACGCTCAAACTAGGTTCATGTTAAAGACCTCGTCATCATGATCACAATGGTATAAATAGTTCTTAAATCCAAGCCTGGATGAAGGAGATAAAGGCAGTCAAAGTTGGGTTGACTTTTTGATGACTGGGAAGGCTTAACAAAGACACAATTTGGACTTTTTCCGGTACACGGAATCTAGTCAATTCCAGCTAGATTCCAAGAAAAATCATAGCCTCATTAATTTGATTCCTTCGGTCAAATTTTTGACTTTTTGAAAATCCTAGACTTATTATATTAAAAATAAAAAATAAAAAATATTATAAAAGAAGTGGTGGGCCACCACCCCACACCTCACCATACGTAACAAAAATATGTCGTATTAAGTGAGGCCAGTGGGAATTGAACCCATGGCCAGTGGGAGGGCTGGCCTCGCCCACGTGGTGGCCCCATGTGATGCATATAGCTACCCAACCAAAACCTCAAATTAACACGCCCCCAAAACCTTTAATGCAGCCAAACAAACTGCCTCCATTAAAATGTGCAGCACACCAAATGCAATATGGAGGTTATGGGGGTGGGTTGTCCAATGCGGACCCAACCCCCAACAATAATTTTTGCTGGTTTTTTCAAAACAATAAAAGCTTAAACATGAAGGAGGCAAGGTTTGACCACCCAACCTCCTCCACCAAATTCGGGGATGTTAACCGTTACACCAAACGGTCTTTGTTAAAAAATCTACCCATTAATTTATATAAAAACCCATCATTTCATCAGTGTGAAAAAGCATGGAGGATCAGAGGAATGCGCACAGAAATCGAGGCAATTTTTAATTAATTTTTAATGTAGGTGGAACCATGAAGGAGCAAAATTTCCAGGAGGGTGAAATTTTTGCAGTGTCCAAATTGGAAAAATTTCATGTTGATCTTACACCTCTCGGCGACACAGACCAGATGGTGTAGTTAGTTTCCTAATCTGAGAAGCGTATTTGTAGAGGACCCAGAGGAGGGAATCTTTAAGGAATCTAGGGGAAATCTAAAAGATTATTGAGCCCCATATTCTCAATTTCTCAAAATTCCGAAATTTGACAGTCGATTTTACACTATTCGATTCCACAAATCTGATGGTGCATTCATATTTTTCATTTGCTCATTTTATTTTCCAACCACTTTTCTAAGTGGAGTGCAGGTGTCAGCATTCATGTGTGAGCAGCTATTTTCATGCGATTCGATCAATGGCATGAGCAGCTTCAGCAGTTTGATATACGTTTCTTCAGATGGCCCTTGGTTGTGAGCTTTATGCAGTGCGTTCATGTACTTCTTTTGCTATGCATTGTGCTGCACAGATCCCTATTTGATGTTGATGAGGGATCTTGTTTATTACTTGTTTTCATGATTCCTGCTTGATGTGACACGGAATTGTCTATGTGATGTACTAGTTGTCATGATTCGTTATGTTATGTTTTGAGAACCCTTTGTTGTATGTTGATGGGATACTCATATTGTCATCATGTATGTTTGCATTGAGATCCCTTTTATGCCATGTTGGCAGGATGCTCATCATGCATGAGTTTGTGCCATACTAATAGGAGTCTTTTGAATGAGAGTTCCTGTAGTGGAACATCTCTTGGCACCACTCCTGCATGAGGGAATTTTCCTTGTATGATAGTGACATCATTTCTATGTACATCATCAGTATTGACAACACTTAATGTAGTAGCCTACACCATCTTGACACCGGTTTCCGGAGACGTAGTCCCTCCTGGATGAACTCCGCTATCAACAGATTATGTTTTTATGTTGTTGATGATTGGCATATCCCTCTTATTTACAGCATGCACATGTATTCATTTATGTTCTCTTAAAAATGCAATTTAACACATCATGAAATTAAAAGGTCTTGGAAGGGTGCTTTGTGACACTTAGACTTGGATCAATCCAAAAGTAGAGCGCTCTAAGAAAACTCTAAGTGACCAAGAGTGTGAGAAGGAGAGAATAATGAGAGAGCTCTAAACTTGAACTAACCAAGAGCTTGCTAATTGATTCTTAGAAGCCTTTTTATGAGCCTTTTTATGAATGAGGCCTCTATTTTCTTCATTTTCCATTATTTTCCTTAATTTTCCTCCTCACATGCAACCTGTGACCTGTCACCTTACTTTTCTCCTAATTTCCTTTATTTTCTTAAATAAATGTGTCAAAATGCCTTTTTTCCTTTTAATGCTTTTTCCTTAGCATTTGTCAATTTTCCTTAGCCAAAATACACATCCAGTGATTCCCACTGGGATATATTTTCCTAACATTCAACTTGGAATATGTGTCCCTTACACATGGTCTTATTTTTTCCTTTATTTACATTATTACATTGAATTTTCACTAGGGCTATTACAAAACCCTCCCCCTTTGAGAACACCATCCTTCGTGTTAAACCACACTAAGACCTCAGTAAGACTGCTGAAAAGAAAACATACTTCACATGGATCTTTATAACTTAACTCATTGCAGTACTTACAATGAAAGACCTACTCAAAATCAAAACATCTTGACAAAATGACCAAATAACAACCATACCGCATACTGGAGTTTTATAACACAACTCATTACATTATTTACAATAATAACCACATATACAAATATGCACATTTGCGAAACTAGTAAATAAAAGGATATGATGCCCCATATCAATCAACAAGGGAATCCATAAGATAAAAACTCCACCCTCAAAAGTAGTACCACGATTCACTCTTTCCCAGGAAGTCCATAATCCACTTCCATAGTTAAAGCTGCATCCAATGTCCAACGCTATACTCCTTTGCCACTTGTCCTCTCAGTGAACAGTTACTAACTCATTGTTCCAGGGTGCACTCCCAATGTGCATATGATTCCATATAGGAATGCTAATGACCAAAACTAATATATTTCAACCTTCCCTTCTCTGTTACACAACCCCTCAGGAAATCTAGTCACCCCTTCCATGTAGTGACTCAGCTTCCAAGTTCCTCAAAATCTCTTAACCCGAGCGATCCATCCCTTGGAAAGGCTTTCTCACATCATAAGATACAAAACCAAGGCATATCGTTTCCTTGTCATACTAGTCATAGCATGCTCATGGAAATCAATGGACACTATTGGGTACTAGTGTCCCACATTGGTCCTAATCGTGATCTACTCTACCAGCGTACGAATTCATGTTCCAATTTCCTTTGCTGTTACTGCCAATTCTTGCAATCAATTTCAGCCATCCAACTAGGAATTTTCATGCTTCTTGTACCAAGCACATAAATTCTATTAGGTTTAAATCAATTCAAATAACCTCAAATCATACCTCATTGGTAGTTCATCAATACGATATACTTGCAATCATGTTCGCTACCTGTCACAAGAAGTCAAACTAACATCTTTAACCAAATCATCATGTATAAACATATCACATCTGGTTAGCTCAAAACACAACCATCATAGATCAACATCATAAATCACATGAAACCACAATAAACCATAACCATACATCACATATAATCATCATATACCATAGTCATAAATCACATGCATAATAAAATTGAAGTAAAATACTTATACTTATCCTTTAATCAAGTCATAGCTTCTTCTTTTGTCTTTATTTTATATGCACTCTGGATTAGTTGCCACACCAGACAAACACCTTGTGCCTTCTCCTCAACCATGTGCACATACACATAGTGTGCATCACACACATATAAATACATGTCATACAACACCATGCAATACATGCATCTACACTAGTACCATATGTGCCACATGTACATAGTACCACTTGTACATTGCAACTATTTGCACAACGTGTGCATATCATCACATGTACATGACACCACCTGCACAACATGTACACAATGCCACATGTACACTACACCATTGTAAAACATGTACACAATACCACATGTGCATAGTACCACACAGGGAATGTACGTGAAACCATATGTACACAACACTACCTACACACAGTGCCACTTGTAAAACATGTACATAGCACCACATGCACACAACACCACTTGTATAAACATGCAAACAACACCATGTGTACATAGCACCACATCTACAACATGCACGCAACACCGCCTGTACATAGCAATGCATATCTAACATGGACCTAGCATCATCTGTACACAACACTACATATCCAACTTGTGCACAATACCATATGCACATAACATCGTATATCCATCATGTACATAACACCATCTATACCTAGAACTGCATATGCAATATTTGCACAACACTATCTGTACCATCATGTACATAACATTACATAAACAAAATGTACACACGTTATATATACACAACACCACATGCGCACAACATCATAGATGCAACATGTACAACATATGCACAAAAATAGTACTTCACATCCAAAAGCACGTTGTCTCTACCAAGAAACCTTGCTCCTAGTGTCTTATCTATGCTTGTCCTAGCATATCACAAGCCACACTTCTTTCATTTCATTAATGTATCCTTCCACATTACCTATCATAACATAAACATAGGCATAATACAATATCAATTCATATCCACATGATATTGACCTTGTAGGTTTTAACCCCGTACAAAAATTACCTACATATGAATTTTAAAACAAAGAAAATAAACAATGCAAGAGCATAACACATAAAACACATATACACAAATATTTTCCCCTAGATCCCAAAATCAGGAGTACCAGATTAATTTTTCATTATGTTACTTTCAATGTTACAATACATATTTATACATGCCGAAGCATCCAATACCATCGACCGAAAACCATCGCATCCAAAACTATGTGTGAAAACCATGCACAAAACCGTAGGTAGGTCCGTCCATCCTAATATAGGGTCCAAAAAAAAAATTCCTTTGGGGTGTTGCCCCGGCTACCTGCCCCCCCCCACAAACCCCCCGGATAGGGGGGGCTGTCGCCCCTACTCTGACCCCCCCGCTGCACAATCGGCGTAATGAAGGGGGGGCTCTCCCCCTCCCACTATAACCCCCAAGTTCACTACGAGGGCTAGTCATGGAAAGAATATAAAAAAACCCAACATTCTCCCAATTGTTGTTTTCTTTCCACAAGGGGCCAAAGGAGAGCTTAGTCATTTATCTAGCCTTGCAACACCCATTGTTTCTCTACACCAAGAGAAATTCTCAGAGCTCACATATTTTGTCAATGCATCTACAATATTCTTCAAAGTGTCCACCTTCACCAGCAACACCTTTTTGTCTTCTATCATATCCCTCACAAAGTGATATTGAACATCAATGTTTTTTGTCTTTGAATGATAAGTAAGGTTCTTTGCCAAGAAAATTGCACTTTGGATGTCACAGCCTATCCTTATAACTCCCTGTATTAACCCCATACTTGAACACAATCTCTGCAACCAAACTACTTCCTTGCTTGCATGAGTGGCTGCCATGTATTCTGCCTCTGTAGTTGATAGTGCCACTACTGATTGTTTCTTACTCATCCAACTGACTGCACCTCCGAATAGGTTAAACACATACCCACTTGTAGATATTCTCTGATCCAGATCTCCTGCCTAGTCTGCATGACCAAAGCCATGAATATCCAACACTCTGTCCAATATTGGTCTTCCTTGGTAGCACAAACCATAATTACTAGTGCCACGCAAACACTTGAAAAGTCGCTTCACTACTGTCTAGTGATCCTTCCCTGGTTTTGACATAAACCTGTTCAATACTCCCACTGCATGTGCAATGTCTGGTCTAGTATAGACCATCACATACATCAGGCTACCGACTGCACTTGCATATGGAACACGGGACATGTTCTCTTCCTCTTCTTGTGTCTTGGGACACTGTTCAACAGATAATTTTACACCTACATGAATAGGAACCTTCATCGGTTTACTATCCTGCATATTAAACCTCTACAATATTGTCTCAACATACTTCCTCTGGTTTAACCAGAGCTTCTTCTTTTCCTGATCTCTTTTAATTTCCATGCCCAAAATATAGTTTGCAGCACCAAGATCTTTCATGTCGAATTTGGAGGACAATTGGGTCTTCAAATCCTAAATAATTTCTTTGTCATTTCCAACCAGCAACATATCATCCACATACAAGACCAGATAAATAACACAGTCACCAATTAGTTTAAAATACACACAATGATCTGCCTTGCTTTTGGTGAAGCCAAGTCCCCGTATAAATGTATCAAATTTCTGATACCACATCCTTGGTGACTGTTTTAACCCATACAGAGACTTCTTTAACTTGCATACCAGTACTTTCTTACCCTTCACCGCAAAACCTCCAGGTTACTTCATGTAGATCTCCTCTTCCAGATCCCCGTGAGGAAATGTTGTCTTCACATCCATCTGTTCTACCTCAAAATCAAAAGGAGTAGCAACAGATAAAAAGTAATCTAATAGAAGTTACCTTGAAAACAGGAAAAAAAATATCACCAAAATCAATTCTAGGCACCTGCGAATAACCTTTTGCTACCAACCGAGCTTTGTATTTCTCCACCTTTCCTTCTGAATTTGTCTTCTTCTTAAACACCCATTTGCTGCCAATGGGTTTCCTTCCAGCCGACAACTCCACCAGATCCCAAGCCTCATTTTTGTTCAAAGATGCCATTTCATCAACCATGGCCTCTTTCTAGAGTTTTCCATCCTTTGAATCTACTACTTTCTTCACAGTTCTGGGATCATCATCAGTAATAGATAAAGAAAAATTTGAACAGAAAGTAGATGGAGTATACCTTTTTGGCTTCCTTCTTTCTTGAACTGATCTTCTCACACTCGGAGTTTGTGGTTCTTCATCTTCTGATTCCTCCTCTATTTTAGAGTATGATTCTTACTCCTTTAGCTCAAAATCTATCTTCTCAGGTTCCTTTGGTTGGACTTCATGTTTAATAACATATTTCACCTCTTTGAACACCACATCTCGGTTGTACACAACCTTCCTTGTTACTAGGTTCCAAAGCTTATAACACTTTAAACCATCCTTATATCTAATAAAGATTCACTTTTCAGATTTACTATCCAACTTGGTTCTTTTCTCCTTTGGAACATGTACATATGAATCACATCCAAATACCCTCAGTTGTGAAAGAGAGGGTTTCTTACCAGTCCATACGTATTGTGGAGTCTTATCCTCCAATGCTGATGAAGGTGATCTGTTGACCAGGTAACATGCTGTCTCCACCGCCTCTGCCCAGAATTCCTATCCTAATCCAGCACCACTGATCATACTTCTTGCCCTTTCCATAAACATCTTGTTCATTCTTTCTGCAACTCCATTTTGCTGAGGTGTATATGGAGTAGTCTTATGCTGTGCTATACCACACTTCTTACAAAATTCTTCAAATTCCTTATTGCAAAACTCTCTATCGTTTTGTTTCCTCAGCACCTTTATCTTCTTCTCTGTCTGGTTTTCCACCAAAGCCTTAAATTCTTTAAACCTCTCAAAGACTTCAGATTTATTCTTAAGGAAATATATCCATGTATTCCTGGAGAAGTCATCTATAAATAATACACAGACTTACCCAGTGATGGAACCTTCACAGGTCCAAACACATCACTGTGCACAAGCTCTAATATCCGTTTCACCCTTTTACCACCAAAGGGGAAACTCACCCGATTCTACTTCCCATATACACAATTTTCATAGAAATAAAAATCCAGAGAGCTATTACTCATGCCTTCTACCATACCTTTACCATGAAGTATTCGAAGGCCCTTCTATGTCTAAGCCTTTGATGCCACAACATGGTCTTCTCTCTAGAGACCACTATATTTTCTGCTCCACTTTCAGTAACCACAAAACTGTTGCACCCATCAACCACAATGCTACCTTGCAGCTTGTATAGAGTTCCAATTTGAACTCCCCACATCAATACCAGTGCCCCCCGAACCATCTTGCAGGTATCCTTCTCAAACAATGTTTTTACACCTACATCATCCAGCTTGCTTACAAAAATTAGATTTTTGGCTAATGCAAGAATATGCAGAACACCCAGAAGTGTTCTAAACATTCCACCTTAAAACTTCAACTTTACTTTTTTGTGACCAACGTTTCTAGCCTTCCTGTCATCCCCCAAGAAGACATCACCACCATCATATTTCTGATACTCGCAGAACCACTCTCTATGGGGAGTGAAGTGAAAATATGCACCTGAGTCAATCAACCATGCCTCATGATCTACATGTGTACTTGAAGAAGCCAAGTACACATCCCCACCTTCACCTGAGGTGATTTTCGCCTCTGCAGAAGGAGCCTCATCAGATCCCTTTCCTTTGTCAAGAGCTTTAGATTTACAGCCCCTTTTGTAGTGCCCTTCCTTTCCACATTTCCAGCACACCACCTTTACAGGTTTTCTTGGAGATTTAGATCTCCCTTTAGATTCCACTCGATGACTTATTTTTGTTTATGTTCTGGGTCCGCCCTCGTACAGACAAGTTATCACCATTTTGGCTCTCCATATTTTTCTGTCTCATCTCCTCTATCAGCAAGGATGAGACTATTTCATCAAAGTGCAAGGCAATTGCATTGCTACCTATTGCAATAACCAGCCTATCCCACAAATTTGGTAGAGAACACAACAAATTGATGCACTTATCTTCATCTGAAATTTTAATATCAACAGATGCTAACTGACTTACCACAGTGTTAACTGCATTCAGATGCTCTCTCACCGAGTCTCCATCTTTCATCCTCAGGTTATACAGCTTTTTCTGCAGGAACACTTTATTCACCAGAGACTTAGATTGGTACAAAGTCCCTAACTTGTCCCACAAAGCCTTAGCCGTAGCTTCCCCTGATACATTTAGCAATACTAAATCTGAGACACACAATCGTATTGTGCTCTTTGCCTTCCGATCCAACTTCTTCCATTCTTCATCGGACACTCCCGTTGGTTTAATACCTGGATCTACCACGATCCAATAGTCTTTATTCACCAACAGATCCTCCATCTTGAGTTTCCGCAACTCAAAACTCTGACCATTAAATTTCTCGATCTCTATCTTTCCATTGCTCGCCATCTTCTTTCACCACCAGAATCGATCTCGCAGATCTCCCACTGAACAGGGTCTACCATAGGCCCAAGCGAAACCCCTTAGCAACAAAGGCGTCCCCTTGAAGCCAAAACAGCTCGGATACCAAATGTAAGTTTTAACCCCGTACAGAAATTACCTGCATACGAATTCTAAATCATAGAAAAATAAACAATGCGAGAGCATAACACATAAAAACACATATGCAACCAGAGGCCACGCAAAGCAGCCAAGAGCTGCGCAGTGCTTGAGGAAGGCCAGCGTGGGAGACGCAGAGACTCCAAAGGCTAACGCTGGGCCAAATAAGCTGACGTTGGGCCAAATAGGCTGATGCAGACCCTAGAGGCTGACGCTGGGAGATTTTGTGGGGCAGATTGGAGCTGATATTTGTCTCCGATTGAGAGGTACTACTGTCGAGGGCATTCTCTATTGGGTGAGCCATTTTTGGCACCAAGATTGTATTCTGAAACTGCTTAATAATAAAACCCTCAGATAGTTGCACCGGTTTTCCCGCATTGGGTTTTTTCGGGGACATTAGTCCAAAAATAACAGTGTCACTTGTGTGCTTGTTTTTCCTTCAATTGATGATTTGTATGTGTTGAGACTATACTTGTATTTATTTTCAATATTTACATGGTAAACAACTTGTTAATTAACAGAACAAGTAGGAAGAAATAAATCAAAAAGTACAGGAAGGATTTCTAACAATTAGACTTAGAAATTCCAACATGGTATCAGAGTGTGGTTGCAAATCACAGGAAAGTTGAAGGCATCAACCAAGCAGAGCAACAACAGCAGAAACAGTTGTCTCGAGTAATAAAAGTTGTTCCTAGCGGAAAAGTAGCAAGGAAGGGGTGACGGAATGCTTGCGTCATCAATTCGAGCCGAGAAGAGGATCAGCACAGTGGTAGACGCAATGCCTAGTCATCTTTCTCAATGAGGAAGGATTGATGCCCGTGGCCAAGAGGTGCAGATTTCACTGGTGTCAAGATTGCGCAGAGCCTAGAGGCTATAACCTTCAGTTTGTTGGGGCATAGGAGGCTGTGGGTAAGTTGCAGAGTGAAGCTGGTGGGGTATTGTGGTCAGAACAGTACCTAACAGGGCAAGACCGAGGAGGAGGGGTTGCTACCAAGGATTTCTAGCCAAGAAATCCGGATCAGTGGTGCAGTTGCACTAATGATGGGAGTGGGGGCATCTCGACATTGGCAGAGGGGTTTCCAGGAGGGAAATTGAGGCTTAGAGGGAGTCACGCCGAGAACTTCCAAGAGGGAAGTAGAGACACTCGGAAGACTCAAAAGAGGAGCAACGAAATGGCAGTGAATGGGGTAAGAGATCAAGACAAACTAGACAGAACCTCAAACTTCGTAGTCTGGAAGGCCAGGATCTTGTCCGTTCTAGACAGGAATCGTCTCAAGCACTTTGCCTTGAACACGATAGCGATCCCAATTGACTCGGCTAAGAACGAAAAGTACTAGGAGGCAATGGCGAATGCCAAGAGCATCATCTTTGATGGGGTCAAGGACCATGTAGTACCATATATTGCCGAAAAAGACACGGCAAATGCGATGTGGGAGGCCCTGACGAAATTGTATTAGCATACTTCCGTGTAGAGGAAGATACTACTAGAAAATCAGTTGCGATCATACCAGATGCAGAAGGGAGAATAGATAGACACCTTCCTCAGTCGATTGAAGGAGATCCGGGATCAGCTAACTTCCATAGGGGCCACACCGGATGAGGAGATGATGGTGAGGACCGCATTGAACACAGTCTCAGAGGATTGGGAGGTATTTGTCCATAGCATAATGGGCAAGTCAACCCTTCCAGATTGGGAGGAGCTATGGGCGGCTCTTCGTCAAGAAGAGATCAGGAGGCTAACCAAGGCGGGAAGAAGCGGCAATGGGGTCAGAATCAAGGAGGAAGAGATGGATGATGCCCTAGCATCCGAGGGAAAGCAGGAGAAACGGAAGAAGACGGACCTCTCCAAGGTCAAATGCTTCCACTGTCGGGAACTGGGTCACTATGCGAGCCAATGTCCAACGAAGAAGAGCAAGGGAGAGGCTTCCGAGACCAAGGTTGCGCCAGCAAGGGCAGAGAAAGAAGTGGAGACAGATGATGATTGTGCCATGAGTGCTCATAGGACACTTAAGAGGAAGTGGGGAGACATCGAGCTGTAGTCAGATGGACTACAGGCGATGAGGGGCAGGATCCTCGAGGTACCCAACCTCTTGGATTATACCTTGCTACGGGAGCCCCGAAGAGGAGTAGTAGAACTCGCGGATGTCGGTAGAGACGGGTGTGGATGGAGCGACAAAGGGAGCTCCAGCATCGGGAGTGTTTCTAGCCTAACGGAGATGTCAGAGTTGGGAGATCAGTTACTTACTTCTCAGTAACTAAGTTGCAGCGCAGCAGTTAGCTGTGGCAGTGCTATGGGTAGCACGATGCAGCGTGATGAGAGGGGTTGCAATGCAGATGCAGCAATGGCAGTGGCAGGGCCATGGGCAGCAACACAGATGCAAATGGAGTTGTTGTACAGATGGAGCAGTGGGAGTCGCAGGGCTTGGGTAGCAGTACAAGATGCAGCAGTGCAAAGGATGTTAGGCAGCAAGCCTAGCATCAGAACAGTGACTGATGTCGGATGATCAGGGTGATGCTCACTGAGGAGTATTACTAGAGCACAGTGCTCTCTAAGAGGGAGTGTTGATTTGGGATAACATCGAAAGTGCTCTAGCCACGAAAATTGGAGGAGAGGCTAAAGCACATGAGATCTCCAATACCCAGAAATGGTTTGGGCAGAACCTAACCAGTTTGGGAGATATTAAAATAATTAATATTTTTAATAGAGTACCTAAGTCTAAACTTAGAGAAAATAAAACATTAATGTGAATTAATATAAAACTGAGTTAGAATGGTCCAAAAGTCATGGATCAAGCCAGATCTAATCTTAGCTGTTGATTAGGTTCTTAATCTCGGTCGTTGAATTGTCAACGAGAAAAGTATAAGAGGAGGCTTGAAGGTCACTTGGAGAATACACCGAGTTGATCAAGAACTCGATTTTCTGGGGCAGGGCTTGCTGAGAAAATCGAAGGAGTGATCAGAGTTGCAGTTGAAGGGCAATGAATGCAGTGGCAGTGAAGCAGAGATAGTATCGGGAGCATCAGCGCAGAAGCAGCGAGAGGGTTGACGTAGAGCTAGCTAGAAGCCACTCAGAAGCAGCCAGAGGCCACTCAGAGACAGCCAAGAGTTGCACAGTGCCTAAGGAAGACCAGCGTGGGAGACGTAGAAACTCCAGAGTCTGACACTGGGAGATTTTGTGGGGCAGATTAGAGTTGATATCTGTCTCTCACTGAGAGGCACTACTGTCGAGGGCATTCTCTGTTGAGTGAGCCATTTCTAGCACCCAGATTGTATTCTGAAACTGCTTAATAATAAAACCCTCAGATAGTTGCACCGGTTTTCCCGCATTGGGTTTTTCCGGCGACATTAGTCCAAAAATAACAGTGTCACTTATGTGCTTGTTTTTCCTTCAGTTGGTGATTTGTATGTGTTGAGACTGTACTTGTATTTATTTTCAGTATTTACATGGTAAATAACTTGTTAATTAATAGAACAAGTAAGAAAAAATAAATCAGAAAGTAGAAGAAGGATTTCTAACAGTTAGACTTAGAAATTCCAACAAAGTCTTGACTCTAGATACTAATGACCTTAGAACAAGACTTTGACTTATCACTTTTTATTGTTTTTTAGTTTAAGTAATTTCAATTTACTATTCCAGTCTTTAGACTTTCATATCTACTATTTTGCTCTAAGAAACTGGATTGTCTCCCCTGGCCCCACGTGCCCTGAATCGAACGAATCAAACAGGATTCGGTGGGGACACGTGTCCTCTAGATCGTGTCCCAATTCCAAGACATGTGTCGCGTGTTTTTCACCTCCACGTGGCCATAAAAGCAAGATTTGGCCCATTCTAACTTCACCAAAGTCATTCATCTCTTATTGTGGGTTTGTTGTGAATGTGTGAGAGCAAAGAGCAAAGGGTGTGGGAGCATTTTGGAGGCGATTCAAGCAACAGGTAAGTGCATTTTCTCTCTATTTTTTTTTGCATTTTTATTACAGCGGTTTGCATGTGCATTTGTTTTACAAATTTGTGCATTTTTTCTTTATTTTTTTACAACATTCATGGCTCAATCAAGGGTAGGAAGGAAGGGGCAAAGGAAGGGGAAGAATGTCCCCATTGGAGATGCCCCTCCTCTTCCAATTTCATCAGGGTCTACAAGTGTTCCCTCTATTGCAAGTGGGGTTGCAACAGCAGCTTCAAATGTTGAGGGAAGACAACAGCCTCAAAATAACAAATATCCCTTGTGAAAATATGTCACAAGAGAACAAGGGCCAGGCAACAGGATGAACGAAGGAGGCATTGTTGCTTGGAAATGCAACTATAGAAAAACTCGTTTCATGAGCACATATTTCTGTGTGAAAGCTCATTTGTTGGTTTTACCAGGTTGTGGAATTGCAGCATGTACATAGGTGTCTTTAGCTAAGAGGAAGGAAATGGAAAAAGAGGCCAACGTTGGTATGGCAAAGGTGGCTGCAACATCTAAAAAATCAAGAATGAAGACCCCCTTCCATTCTTGAGGAAAAGCAGCAACAAATTTCCATTTGAGAGTTCTAGTGGGGGACAAGCAGCAAAAAGAAAGGTAATGGCACTTGGTCCAATGGACAAGATTTTTCAGAAAGAGAAACGCGAAGAGCTTAATCTTACCATTGCATTTTTTTTCCATCAAAACTTCATATCCTTTAATGTTGCATGCTCACCTTTATTTATTGAGATGTGTCGAGCTCTAACTCAAGGGGATCCATCAAGGTATGTTCCTCTTGGGTCAGAGAATATTAGAACCACATTGTTGACAGAGGCAAAGAAAGAGGTGGACAAAATGCTTGAGCCTATTAAATCAGCATGGCCAACATCTGGGGTTAGCATTGCTTATGATGGATGGACAGATCCAGCATGGCACCCACTCATCAACTTCATGGTGTCTTCCTTGAACGGTCCAGTTTTCTTGAAATTAGTGGATGCACTTGGACAATAAAAGGATATGCACAATATATGGGTGAGTTTTTATTAAAGTTATTGAAGATGTAGGTGTTGATTCTTGTGTGCAAATCATTACAGATAATGCACTTGTTTGCAAGGTTGTGGCATGATTGTGGAAGCTAAATATCCACAAGTGTTTTGGACACCTTGCATTGTCCATTCATTGAACTTAGCACTGAAATCCATTGCTTCTGATGTGCTTTGGATTGGTAACATTATTGAGAATGCA
This sequence comes from Pinus taeda, assembly GCA_000404065.3. Classification (NCBI taxonomy): domain Eukaryota; kingdom Viridiplantae; phylum Streptophyta; class Pinopsida; order Pinales; family Pinaceae; genus Pinus; species Pinus taeda. Next base: position 50,345 of record APFE030732967.1, on the reverse strand, counting down.
CGACATATCCATAACTTTGTGCAAAATCATACAAATGCCCTCACTATCTACAAGGAGTACACCAATATATCATTGTTGAAGATTGTTGAAACACGGTTTGCCTCTTCATTCATGATGTTGAAGAGGTTGAGGGAGGTCAAGACTGCTCTTGGGTCCATGGTTATTTATGAGTTTTGGTCTTTTTGGAGAAAGATAGATCAAGTAGCCTCTAAAAGAGTGAAGGACACAATGCTAGATGATGCTTGGTGGGAGAGGGTAGATCTAATTATTCAGATCATGGACCCTATCATTTCTTTGCTTCGATTTGTAGATACAGACAAACCCATCCTAGGAGAGGTTTATGAGGGATGGGATTCCATGATTGAGTCTGTGAGGAACATTATTCTATAGAGTGAGTGCCCCGAGTATGAGACATCACCAAAGGCCTTCTATGATACTATACAGGATATTCTTGTTAGGAGATAGGACAAGAATTGTACACCTTTACATTGTTTGGGTCATTCATTGAACCCAAAATACTATAGCCATGAGTGGCTGAATGGTGGACCTTCCCGCAGATTCCCTCCTCACATGGATGGTGAAATCTCATAGGGGAGGAAAAAGGCATTCAGGTGGGTTTTTCAGGATAGAGCATTGCTTGATGAGGTGGAGGATGCCTTTGTAGAGTTTTCCACTGGCATTGGTCGATTTGCAAGATATGATGTGATTAGAGACAAGAGGGCTAAGAAGTCTTATTCTTGGTGGGCACATCATGGGGCAACAAGCCCTCCTCTTCAGTAGTTAGCCATGAGGCTCCTCTCTCAGGTGACTTCATCCTCTTGTTGCGAGAGGAATTGAAGCACATATGGGAATTTGTATAGTGTGAAGAAGAGTAGGCTTGAGCAGTCCAGGGCAGAGACAATGGTGCATGTGCACACCAACCTTCGTTTTATTTACAGGCAAAGGGAAGAGTGGTTGAGGGGAAAGACAAAGATGTGGTATGTCTTTTCTGATGATATGGGTCTGGACAACAGTGTTGAGTTGGCATTGGCCAACATGGATCTCAATGATCCAGTGCTAGAGCCTGTTAGATTTGATGATGATGATATTTTAAAAGGGTCATCCTCCACACTAGCAGATGCGGAGGCGACTATGGATACAGGGGAGGAGGAGGATGCAAAGGAGAGCAGTGGTGACCATGATGATGAGGACATTGATGTTGATTCTGATGATGACTTTGAGGATTGATGACTACCTATTTCCTTGAGGCTTGTATACATGTAGTTTTATATTTTCTATTTCTATTTTCCATTGGCATTGCACCAGCACTACCTATGTAACACATTTTGATTCGATGACTTAATGAGAAAATTACAGCTCTTAGTGTCTTTATCTTACTATCTTGTAGTTGTAAGTTGTCTTTCATTTATGAATCATGATTTATGTGACCACTGACATGTATTTGAATTTTGTATGTACTATGCATGCTATAGATGAAAATCTATGCTTGAAATCAATGAATTTGTATCATTAATTAGAATTTGTGTAAGAAATATCTAATTTATAATATATATATATATTATATATATATATCTATATATATATATATATATATATATATATATATATATATATATATATTAATAAAATTAATATAATGAATCCTACGTGTCCTGTTCCGGGGGGTCAACGTGTCTGAATCTGACACTCGAATCCCCGTGTCCTATGAATCCTGAATCCCCGTGTCAAGTGACTTAGGTTGCAACTGGACATTATGCTCTTCTGGACAAAAATGCCCAATAAATTTTGGTTTCTCAGGAGTTGTTGCTTGTAGCTATAAGAGACCTGCGTACATTATGGTTGTTGCTCAATGCTTGTTAGCTTCACTTTTACAGAGGTAAGTTCTATGTTTTGTGACTTTGAGGATTGGGCACCTCAGCTCTGAAATTTACAGGGGTGTACTTAGGCTTCTATTCATGATATGCTCTCATCTCACTTGGAGTTTCGATCCCCTTATTGTGAATGCAATGCCCCAATCTCTGACCAAGGAAGACTAGTTTATCGCAATGGTGTCATCAATGGCCATGTGCTTTAATCTTTGTCAGAAATGTATTGAACCACTGGTGTTAACTTATTTTTTCTTTTCTGAAAACAATTCATAAGAAAAAAATGCATCCTTCACATCACGTCACAAGCGGTCACAAGCTGTAAAATTCTCTAGATCAACCTTCTCTTCATATTGCCTGAATTTACCAAATTTATATGCAATCCAAAACCTCATTTCTCCATTCTTATCATCTTCAAAAGTGATTTTGCTCTCAAAAAAATGGAAAGCGAAACAATTGGTATTTCATTCTTCAAACTTGTTTTTGAACATTTGCTTGATTCCATTGGAACAACCAAAGTCTTGATGAGCCCACCCAATTGTACAGAATGCATTAAAATTTTGAAATAATTTTTGCTGAAAATTCCAGAAATACTTACCAACATCATCTTGAAAAAGAGATCTGGTCCATCAAAACTGCAGTGATCCATGGGTTCAACTTTTGTTAGCCTTGGTAGGGGAGTGGGAATTTCAATTCCTTTATACACCATGTCATCTCCAAAACTTCAACTGTGGAGAGGTCAGACAAAGTTTCTTTCACAACTGAAAGATCATACCCTGTCTTGTTCAAATCCCATATTTGCGGTGTCCTTATTCATCACATCAAATATTCGGTCAGATGAAGCTCACCTTCATACTCGCTTCAAAAATGACTATTATTTGCCTGAAAAATAGATGTTGAAAATGGTTCAAATCTTTGATGGGAAGTTTAGCAATACAATCCTCGTCATTAAAAATTTGCAAATTCATTAAGTGCTCTGTCTCTTGGCTATACTCATCCTCCTCATCATATGAGGGTCGTCATCATCATTTGGAACAACAATTTGAAAAACCTTGAGATTGTTTTTCAGATTAATTCTGTCATCTTCTTCAACAGCAGGCTTACCTGATTCTATTCTTCTTATGAGAAGGGAAGTTCCCTCCTTGACTAACTTCTCTTTGCCCTCATCACATCCACCATATCCAGCATATCCCGTAACAAACCTGTGATAGGGCCAAAGTTAGACTTCCCTCTTGGTGGTCATCATGAAATACTGATGGCCCTTCAAAGCACAGTGTATATGATATGATGTACCTCTATTTTGTCCCAAGTATAAGGCCTGATCCAGATCGATGAGAAAATTGTTACAAGTGTCAAGGCTACTGTTCAAGATGATCACATGTTGTTACCTCAACCCCCAAAAATCGATCAGCTCCAAATTTTATTCATGTTTAATTACAAGTCCCCCTTTTAACTACCACTGAGTTTGGTGGTTGGTTGGAAGATAATAGGGGAACATTATAATCGGTACCTAGCTTCTTCTCTGCAGAAATAGATCATCAGGCTTCAGAGGGACTTCAAAGCTTACTTTTCCTTAAATTTGGATTTCCGTTATCTTCAAGGGCTTAGAAGGATCTTCTTCAACCAATACTTCATCCATTTTTTCTTAGAAATGCCTTTGTTACCTTAAAAAAGACCAAGAAGGCCTTCTTTGGGCTGCATGAACACCTGATGCAATTCCTTCTCTTTACTTCTAGGGGGTAAGTGAATAACATCATGAACATGTCCTCATGTTCTTTTACAATATGGAGAACTAAAGAAGGATCACCAACAAGTTTTGAAGTTTCTTCCAACCAATCAGCTTTGTAGTGATTAGGGGACCCAGGGATACTCTTGACATCAATAACCTTATACATTTCATGAAATTTCCATGAAGCCATATTTCACTACATGCAAAATTTCCACCATGAGACAAGATGTAGAATTCAAATAGATTCCCCTCCAATCTGATATACAATTCCATGTGTAACAGGTATCCTCCTTGAATTCTGTTACACATAAAATTCTGTGACTATAGGGGCTCTTGTGGTATATGTTGCTTAAAAATGAGTAGCATTACAAGGCAGCAATGAGATCCTCTTCCCTGTCTTTCTTATATGGTGCAAATGTTCTTGCATGATGGGTCTAATAACAATGGTGAAGGAGACATAAGATCTTCGCTTATCAAGAGTTTAGTAGATTTTCTTTCCTGCAAATAGAACTTCTCCTCTAAGTTGGGCTTGTTTCCGATTTCTCTTATTGCATGTGTTGTCGCACAGATTGTCACAACAACGCTTAGACCGGGAGCTGTCACTCTGATCCTCGATCTCTCTATTTAAGCTGTCTCCCGAGGCTGAGGGGGGTAGAACCTATGGGATAAAAGATGACTAACTGTGGACCAGCTGGATTGGGAGATATAACATGCCGATTTATCACTTGATTGATTTTAGGAATTAATGAACCAGTGCCTTATGGAGTTAATGATTAAATGATTATTGGTTAGATGTTACAGAAAATATGAACCTTGTAAAACAATCATTTATCATCAAACCCAAGCAATGCAAGATATCCAGTAAATTCACAATTGCTTTAATGATGATTCAACAATTAAATTTCAAAAAAAAATAAATGTTTTAAATGATCATAAAATTTAAATGCTGACCAATTACCACTTTCACATAGCTAACTTTAAATAAACATTTAAGTCCATTTAGCTATACCACAATAGAAAAAAAGACTTCAAAAGGAATTTTCCGATTTTAAATGAGTCTTTTTTCATTTTTTTTCATCTGATATATATATATATATATATATATTATATATATATATATATATATATATTAATATATATTATAAAATTTTAAATCTAAACTAAAATTATAATAAAATAAAAAGAAACTTTTTTAACCTTTAATGAATTTTTTTATTTTTTATTTGATTTTTTATTTATTCTGGAGTAAAATAAAAACTAAATTAAAAATATAACAAAAATGGAAACTAAATCTACATTTCTAAAATAAAACTCAGAACTAAATATAATCAAATAAAAATATAAACTATATCTTAAAATTTAATCTAAAAGAAGCCTAAAACAAAACCTTTTATGCCCCTTTTTTTAATTTTTAAATGAAATTTATAAAAAAATGAAACAAGGCTAAGCTTTCTAAATGTCAAAAGTAAAGCTTAAGAAATATCTAAGAACTAACACTTAAAATGTTAAACACACCTCTCATAAAAATAAATAAATAAATAAATAAAAAAAGCAAATCTAAAAATCAAAAAAGTTCTAACTATGCTAACATTAAGCTTCACCTACTCAATAAAAAAAGGAAAAATCGAAATCTTCTGCAAGTTGGTGTGCAGGAAAGAAACGACGGCGGATCGAGCTACGGATGGGAGGAGGGAGGCTCCACAGATAGGTTAGCAGGCACAAGGGAAAGAGCGACAAAGTTTGGGGATGTTGCGGGCAAATGGCCATCCGGTGGTTTCGATGGTGTGCAGGGATGGCTCGATGGAATGGAGAAGGAACTGCGCGCAGAGGACAGGTTGAACGATGCAGGTTGGAGCGGGAAGGGAAAGTGGTTCGAGGTAGATAGCAGAGGAAGGAGATGCAGATTAGGCGACTGTAGCAACGAAATGGGGAGGGTCGTGCCTGCCTGAGATGGTCCACATGAAGCTGCGTAGTAGATGGAGTAGGTAGCATGCAAGAGGACAAGGGATTCGCAGGAAGGATGCAGGGATAAGAGATGCTTGGTTTATTTTATTTTTTTGCAGGTGTTGGAGTAGCATGGAAGGAGTTGTGTGTAGAAGACTGAGCCCTCGATGAAGCCAAGAGAGAGCGCCAAGGAGGTGAGAGTTTATGGACAAAACATGCAGATGATGAAGGTGATGAGAGAGAAGGCTGCAGGAAAGAAGAGGGACGTAATATGGCAGCGTAAGGAAGGGTGTGATTGCAGTTTGCAGGGATGGACGTGAGAGCAGTAGAGGAATAAAGCAGGGGTGTAGGTTTGGCAGCGGTGAATGGAGAAATGTAGGTCCAAGGGTTTGGATAGTTGAAGAAACGAAATAAGACTCCAGGCAACAGCAAACAGATTGCCCAGGAAAACCACTGAAGCTCTCCACAAAATCAATATTTAAAATTCCCTGTTTTAGATTCTCCTGCAAGAGTTGATAGATAGGGAGCTGAGCTAAAACATGACAGTGCTGAAACTTCGCAGCAATCCAAAAGGCTCTCTAAAAAAAAAATTGAAAATTTTTCTGCATAAATGAAACCCCAGCAAGTAGATAGCTGACCCTCTTCAGAAAAATTGAAACCTATACCTGCAGCCTGAAAAACAATGAAAACAAACAGCAAGAACCTGAAGATGTAAAAAATAAATGAAACCTTAAGAACCAGCTAAATTACAACATTCACAGATTTATGACTCTAAGCAGTCAGATTTGTCAATAATCCACATAAATATTTTCAGAATGTTAAATTTACTATGAGATACTTCAGAAAATCTCTCATGCATTCACAAGATAAATTTAAATGATAAACCCAAGATCGAAACTGTCGGAGCTCTACAAGAGAATGCTTTTCGGGAGTTGGCTGGTTCAACCGAGAACTTCCCCAAACGCCCGTTGATTCTTACATTCTAGATTTTCCTACACAACTCACTTCAACTATCAATAAAGAGGGAAAAAACAGTAGTAAAATCCAAATCTAATGGAGATACCTGCCATTATTTCCAGAAATTCTACTACCCTTAAAACCCTTGTGAGTGAACAATATACTTGTGTTTAGATCAATCTTCATCAAATTACTATCAATGGCTGAAAATAAAATTATGCGGAAAAATAGAACATCTTACAGCAATTTCCAGAAGAGTAACACCAGTGAAATTTTCAACCCTAAAGTCTTTCTTTATTGCACAAGAAAAATAACTATAAGAGAGATTTTTTATGCACCAGACTCTCAGATCCAATCTAATCTCAAATGACCCCTGACACTCTATTTAAAAGAAAATTTCTCAACGGCTAGTTCGAGTGATCCATGTCAAAATGATCTCGATCGTCGATGAGTATCAAAATCCCTTTTAATCTCATCAGTTGAAACTTTAAATGCATTTTAATATATTAAAAAATTAAAACTATGCATTTATTTTCTCAAAAATTTGACTTATTATTATTTTATTTTTATTTTTTTTAATTTTTATTATTTAAAAAAAAAAAAAAATTTATTATTGTTTTTATCTATTTTTTAAATTTTTTTTTTGGATCCTCGAACTTAGCCTTTGGAACAATCACCTAGGACCTAAGACTTAGGACTTATGAGGGGATTAAAACATTTTCTAACCTTCAAGACACGTTACATCATGACTTTTACAATTTTACATATCAAGGGGGAAAACCCATTTGACATAGACCCTCATAAACCACTCAGTTTTGCAACCAAATATAATCTAGCAGATCAACGCACTAGGATTCCCCTAGGATTCTAATGACAAAATTCATTCCAGTTTTGGGGTTAGGTTGAAGGAAAACTCTGCCGATCATGGATCGGTGAGACAAAAAAACTTTCTGGAACATAGATTATCACTAGAAAATTAGGTTTGCCTAGGAAATTTATATACATTACTCAGATATGCTAAGATTATGTACAATTTACACATGCATACTGGGTTTAAAAAACAATATGATTGGGCTGATGATGACAGTCGAATGGCATGGACATATCGATCAAGCGCTATCCCTTTTGCGAAAAAGGGGTTGTACTGCTATGGGTAGTTGACACGTAGTGGTCAACAGCATGTAAAGTGAATTATATTGATTTTAGGATGCAGGTAACTTAAGTGTTGCAAACTTTTATTGGCATTCAAGTAGATATAGAGGTAGTCTTGACTTTGTCAGCTTCTTGCTCTTTTGCTTTTCCATTGATATATAATTATAAACAAAATTTATATCTAGTTTAGGAATTCCACTAGTATCCGCTCAAAGCCATCCACAATAGCTGTTGGATTCACAAAGAAACTCCTAGACGTCAGCAGAGCAGATACAATTTTTCAGTGGAGTTCAGAACTGCAACAATTGCAACTTCTGTACCCTATTAGAGGCGAAGATCAGTGACCATATCCGTTTTTTTCCTCTACTTTCATTAATTCCATGAGCGTTTCAAACATCCACCAAAGTAGAGAGATCACCATCGGTTTGGGACTACAACGAACCCTCCCATGGAGGACGTGAGGGGACCATCAACCTCGAGCCAACTCTGAGGTGATACCATTGATAAAAACTTTATTTTTGGTATTGAAGTTATTTATATCATTGCTTGTCTTTTGTATTTCTATTTCTTTTGCTATATTTCTTCCTTGCACATCTATAAGTAATACAGGGAGGTATGTGTTGGGCTGCAGTTGGTCTGGATAGAAAATTTTTGAAGGGAAGATTAACACTACAGGAGCATGGGAGACACAGACAGCAGCTGAATTAACGTTGGGGAATTGTGAATAGACCCTCTTCAGGCAACTGCACACTGCCTTCCTTGCAGGGGTGGTGGAGGCCAGACCTGCCAACTTCTTCACTCCTCTGCAGCAACTCGGGGGTGTTTTCCTCTTCACGTGAAATATCAAACTCACTGAGTCAGATCTGGGCTGACCATTACACAACTGATGCCAGTAATATTGTAGGCATACGTTTTGTCAATTTTGACTTTTGTTCTGGTTTCTACGGTTTCTGCTGTGCTTCTGACTGTATGTGGTTATTGACAGTCATATTTCTTTCTGTAGCTTATCTTTCTTGATGTGTAAGTTGTTAGGGTTTCTGTCTTTCGGGGTTTATTTAGACAGGTTCTTCTGCTTAAGCCCTCGTATCTTAAAAATTCTTTTACTTATTCTTTTATTTTATTTTGAACGGAAATGTGGTTGTCAAGGCTATATTGTGTTCTGCATTTTATTCTTTGTAGCTATTGTATAAAATTTTGTTTGCAACCTTGTTAGAGTTCCTACTCTTGGTCATTTTATGTGGAGAGTTAATTTTTGGCAGCTGCTTAAAGTTTTGGCTTTGGAGAGTTTTTCCTTTTAGTTTATGAATTGCATTTGTCATCCTTTAGACACAATAGTTTCTCATATTCCTATGGAATTTCGTATTGATTTTTAGTAATATGTTGGTAAATAAACAATTTTGACCAAAAAAATTGCTTTGTGATGATTTACAGGTATATCTGTTAGTTATATTCCAGTTTCAAGATGCAGATCTTTGTCAAAACTCTTATTAAGACCATCAATCTCGAGGTTGAGAGCGTTGACACCGTTAAAGATGTCAAAGATAATATCCAGGCCAAAGAAGGGATTCCCTCCGATCAGCAGCGTCTGATCTTCGCAGGATAGCATCTTGATGACAGACTAACCCTTGCTTATTGCAACAATCAGAAGGAATCTACCCTCCACCCTTCTCTCTGTTTGAAGGCTGGTATTGAGATCAAGCTGAAAAAAAGCAGACGCTCTAAAATGAGTGCCAGAGCTTCAGCAAGATAGTTGAAGAAGTGTATCTTCCAAACCCCTTCAGCGGCTCAGTATAGTGCGAAACCACCACATCTATCCCTGTAAGAGGTGCATCAGTGCTCATATCCATTGGTTCCTCCGGGGCTTCTACCAGTAATATTTTGGATAATGAAAATAGAACGTGGGTGCCTCACACCCCACTTTGAGTAGATTGCACAACCACAACATCTATCCCCTGTAAGAGGTGAAAATCGGTGCTCATATCCATTGGTTCCTACGGGGGCTTATACCAGGAATATTTTGGATAATGAAAATAGGACGTGGGTGCCTCACACCCACTTTGATCCCTGGATATTTGATGATTCCATCACACCCACTTTGAGCCCTGGATATCTGATGATTCCACCACTCATTATATCCTTGAAAGAATTTCAATGTTTTTCAAAATTAATCTCTTAGAAAGTCAGACAGACAACATTATTTGATGCAATAGAGAATGATGAAAGGGAGTGCACCAAGTCACACAGGTAGTGATTATCTTCTACCACATGGGAATGACATTTCAACCACCAGATGTCATCAATTCCATGAGTCTTTCAACCTTTCGTCCAATGGTTAATATGGGATTCGAACTATGACAAAAGAGGCATGCTGATTATCGATTTCAACAAAAATAGCCGAAAATCAGTTTAGTGGAATTCCACTGCAAATCCAAAACATGTCACGTCAGTGTTTATCTCAGTACTATTTTCCATACTTTATTTTCGCCAGACTCCATCTTAAATGTCTTTTATTGCTAGTGTTAATCTTCCAAGGGGGGTGAAGATATCGTAGTCGTTAGAAGTTCTTTTATAGCCAACTTTCTTATTATGCCAAGGAGGATGAAGATATTGGAGTAGTTGTTATCATTGGTATCCTGGATTCTTGTTCTCTAGAGTTGGATCTTGGGCAACATTGCAGAATAGCCTGCTTCAGTGAGAAAGTCATTGGAGAAGACAACTTGGTCCAATTCTGTTTGTGTCCACCAAAAAATCATCCTTTCTAAGGGGGTTGGTTTTAGTCCATAATAGATGCTTTTAGGAAAACTAAAACATTAAGCAGGTGCTGTTTGCAATCTGCTTTAATGGTTATTTATGTAGTGAAGTTCTTGTAAGTTACTTATTGAATATTCTGCTTTTTAATTGCTGAATGAGTTTTCTTCTTGTTTCTGATTCGCAACTCTTTGCTCTTTTTTGTTGGCTCTGCAGATTGGTTTCTCGAAGAACGCCAACTTAGTATTCCTCTTCTTTTTGCTGCGAAAGTTCATTCCTCTTTTTTCTATTCATTCACTATTATTTGCATCATCCCTCCAATAACTATGTTTTTGCCAGCAGCTCGATTGCCATCTTGGGTCATATGCTATGTGTACCGTTCTTTAATATACTTCCTGCACCAAGATCGTTCCCTTTCACTGTTCCATATCTTCTTTTTGAAAAGACAATGTCTATAACAAAATTCAATGCCATGATCTCTGGGCTCTTTCACTTGGCAATGTTTATGAATGGGCGGTGACAAAAAAGTTGGTCAAATCATCTGAAGCTGATTTAGTTGCTTTTATGGAGAAGGAATCATGTCCCCAATTATAACACCGAAAGTATCATCGTGTTGTGTCAGAGTCAGCCCTTGATGTCCTCAACAAATTGAGTGAACAGCAGCAGAAACAACTCTTTAAAAAAAAGCCAATCGGCTTTATTAGAAAGAATTGGCTTTAGCTTTTCTTCTTTTAACAACCTCTTCTAGGAGTTTATTGTCTTTTACTTTTTTACTGTTTCAAGGGATTTCTTTCCTCCATGTTTGCCTTGATTTGATTGGGGAGTTGGTTAGTTGAATTCCGCAGCATAAAACTTGGGCAACGTCTTTACACATTGCCTTTTCTTGTAATGTTTTTTGATACTAAATGGAGACCTGATTTTAGGACAAAATTCAATCAAGCACAATTTTTGAATTAAGGCTTCTGTGATTTATATCAAATTTATGAGAGATTCTTCAGCGTAAATCACATAAAATTTCATTTGTCGATGTGTTTCGAACCAACCAGTGTGGTTCATCGTCAGGGCAAATTGAACAATCAGATCAAGCTTTGCATATTAAATAGTCGGAGTAGAACATCAAATGGCTATATAACGGCTAAATTTGACCAAGAGACGCTAAATTTGACTAGGACAGGGCGTCTCCTGGTCAAATTTAGCGTCTCTTGGTCAAATTTAGCCGTTATATAGCCATTTGATGTTCTGCTCCGACTATTTAATATGCAAAGCTTGATCTGATTCTTCAATTTGCCCTGGCGATGAACTACTTGATCAAATTTAGCCGTTATATAGCAGTTTGATGTTCTGCTCCGACTATTTAATATGTAAAGCTTGATCTGATTCTTCAACTTGTCTTGATGATGAACCACACTGGTTGGTTTGAAACGCGTAGACAAATGAAATTTTATGTGATTTACGCTGAAGAATCTCTCATAAAAATGCACAATTTTGAAAAAAATATAGTTTCAGACCTAGTAATTTTGAATAAATAGAGTTGCAGGCCTAGTAATTTTAAGTTATGGTTTTGCAGATGTATTAAGAGGTTGGAGATATGAATATTGCACTTGATCATGCTGGGTAATATGGTGATGATGGGATCTTAAAAAGTGGTTAAGTTTAAGCCATCAGCCATTTGGGGGAGTCATATTAACCGATATTTCACGAAATATTTGGATGTTTATTATGAAAGCACCAGCCTTGTCATTCCAACGTCCAAGTGTCATATTTCATGGCTGATTATGCTTACGAGAAATGATTGTACGACAAGATAATATTATTCTGGCCAGACTATGAATCACTATGGGAGTCTGCTTTCGAGAATTGGTAATGCCCATAGATTGTAGCATACGCATGACTCTGATGTATCTTAGATTTCAGTGATCCAGCATAATTCTTTATTGTCTTCCTTATTCTTGTGATTCTGAGTCAATTTTTTTTTAATCTTTTTTTATTAGGTGTGAGCCTGCTTAGGAGAGAGCTAAGCAGAGGTCTAACGTGAATTTTCTACATTTCGAAGTTATGTTCTAGCATATTTGGCAAATATGTGTAGGTTTATTTAGTCCTAAACATTATAAGATGTATTTCATATCTGTATATCCAATTACACAGATGAGACAAACCAGAAAAATTGTCGATTTCTCTTTTGCGTAACCACCCTCACTTTTTTTTATTATATTTGAATATCTTTGTGTGTTAATGTTCCCTGCTCATCTAGGTTGAAATTCTAATACAAAACTGTGCAATTAGCATACCAACATCAATAACTTCAGTAGCAATGTATATGTGAATGTCTCATGGTTAGCTTGTTAACATCACTTCCTAATGTCTTGAATGGGATCCTTGAATTTCAAATAGAAATAGAACCGATAACTGAAGTTAGTGATTTCTTGTGGGCAGCCAAGTATTTTCAGGGCTTATAAGCATACAATTTCACTTGTTTTAATCTAGCTATTAAGATAGATAGAACTTAAACATTGGTCATTTTTTAGGAAGCAAATCAAACCAGAAAAATATCACTGAAATTACTTTTCTTGTCCTAAGTGCCTTGGTTATGATAATGATTTTATGTTTTTTTCAGAAACAATTTTTTTTATGGAGCTTATTTTTATTGTTTTAACGGTCTTGGTTATCGTAAACATTTCTGGTTTTCTAGGAACAATTGTTGGTGCAATGAGCAAAATTTCTTTGCTATAATGGATGCAATTTACAATCAAAGCAATCCATTTCCTGTGCATTTTTTTTTGTTATATATTCTACTATTTTTATGTTTACAAGTGTTTTGATATTCACTGCTTTGCAGTTAATTGTTATTGCGTTGAAGCATATTGATAACAAATGTTTGAAGCACAATAATACTAAGTGTTTTAATATTCACTGAAGTACACTCATAAAAAATTGTTTTGATATTCACTACTTTGTAGTTACAATCTGCACTGAAGCATATTGCTAACGAGTGTTTTGATATTGGTGTTTATTAATCCTTTTGTTGATCATTATTTACTTGACATTAACTTTTGAGTTATTAGAAATATAAATCATTTTGTTAATCTCTATTTACATTATATGACATGGATTTTGGAATGTGATAAGATGGTCAGTCATTGACATCATTAATATCTGATGTTAGAAATATAAGGTGTCATTGACATCATTAAAAAACAATTTTGATCATCATAATGAATATGGTCTTTAATATAGCCCCACGGGGGTAGGCGAGTTGGTAATCAAAATGCGATGAAGTTCGTTAGAAAGGCGGGCTTCGTACTGAAGGTCACAAGTTCAAATCCCCCGGGCTAGCCCGGAAGCTGTGGAGAGGGGCAGGCGCAGTTTCCCAAGGGTTATAGTGGTAGCGGTCAGAATCGACCTTGTGTAACGCGAGTTACAAGGTTGCTCCAATTTTCGATTCCTCTGTAATAAAAAATATATATATATGGTCTTTAATAGGTAATAGCACATTTTTAAAATGATTGTTGAATCAATGTTTCCCTTTGTTCAAATAAAGTGCTAAGATCAATATTTGATCTTACAATTAAGATTAATAGTTAATGTTACAATTATTCTATCTTGAAATAGAGTTACTTTATTGGTGTACATGACTTTTGGTGATTTAGTAATTCTCGATGAGGGCAAATGAATGATCTATATGATTTCTACTGGTAAATATAATTGATGATCTAGTTTCAGAGAGCTATTTTTCCATTCGACACGTCTTCTTTTAACATCACATCATGTATGTTGAATTAATGCTTAGGTTTTATGGGGAATTTGAAAATGTTACACTTTGATGGAAATTTATGATTCATGGTTGGATGATCTATTTTCAAAGAGCTACTACTTTTCCATGGGAGACATGTTCTTTTAACATCACAATATGTACCTTTAACATCACATTATGTATGTTGAGTTAATGCTTGAGTTTTATCGGGCATTAGAACATGTGTTGCACTTGATTGAAATTTATGATTCATGGTTTATTGAGCACTATTTTATCAATTTCAGAGAACAAATATATAATAATCTATCTAAAGTTGATGTCTTTTAAGCTTGTCCTTAATTGCAATTTTGATCTACTATTTGCACACCTAGTGTTCATTTGTCTATGTGCTCATTGAGCTAAGTTAGAGAGCCTACTCTTCTTACTTAACAACCAAGTTACAACACGGGAGAAATGCTATTTATCAAAGGAGTTAAAGGAAAAAAGTTCTCATGCTTTTTAGAAAAATTAGCTTTAGTGGGAGAAAAAAAAAACTCCTCAAAATTGGAGGTTTGATCTTAAATTGGAGAAAACAAAGCTCTAGGGATTTTAGATGGGATCAATGAAGAAAATTTACCAAGCCAACTCATTGATAAAGAGAACTAATTAGAAAAATAAAAATGACAGTTAAATATCTAAATGGATGGAACATAACATGGAAGAAATTTAAGATGGCATATTAGAAGGTAGCCCACTCACTAATCTCTTTATTTAACTCAATTAAATGTGTTTTAGTTTTTCAATTAAAATTTTTTGTCAAGGTTTTTACACCATTATATCGAGAGATGAAATTGATGAATGAAAATAAACAATTAAAAGATCAACATCACAAACTTAGATGATGCATGAGTTTTTCAACTACATATGGTGCTTCTTGATTGCTACAAAGTCATATGTACTTCATTGTCGTCTTTTTACTTGACTCATTTAAGTTTAAGAACCAATCAAAAAAATTATCCATGCATTCATTCTCATCTTTATTGTTGTCACTAACATGTTAGATTCCTCCTCCCAAACATTCACAGTTACCAATTAT
The DNA here is from genome assembly GCA_000404065.3 of Pinus taeda. Taxonomy (NCBI): domain Eukaryota; kingdom Viridiplantae; phylum Streptophyta; class Pinopsida; order Pinales; family Pinaceae; genus Pinus; species Pinus taeda. Next base: position 35,124 of record APFE030732967.1, on the reverse strand, counting down.
AAAAAATTATCCTTTTATCTATATATTAAAAAGACCAAATATATTAACCATTTATAAGATGGTAGAATATCATCAAAATTTATTTTCTAATACACTACGTAGATATAGATATATTTGAATTTAATAAACCTTTAATTTACATTAAATTTATTTATAATTTGTAATGATAATTCACTTTCCAAAGTTGCATAGTCATATTCTTGATATTATGAAATAAAATAAATGAAAAAGACAATATCCATAATTGTTTCTCCTTTTGAAGCTGTCACTAAATCTCAAAACATATTTTTCTTGTTTTGGTGATTTTGATAGCATGTGCTTTCCTCGAAAATAAGAGACACTTACAGTCCAGTCAAGAAAATTTTCAAACGTAATGAAAACGTTATAGCCATCATGTATGTTGAGCTCTTCTTAGTGTGCCCACTATCACAAGCCATGTTGAGCTCCTGTTAGTGTGCTCATTATCACAATGCGTAAGAGAAATGCAATGACACCAAACTTCTTGATTGCATACAATTAATTTACATATTACTGTTGAATCTCAATTCAACATCTATATATAGATCATTGCAAGGGAAAGAAAAATGAATGCAATTTATAAGATCACTATTGAATCTCAATTCAACATCATATCATTACAAAGAAAGAAAATGAATTCATTCCTATATGGACAAATTAAATTAAATATATTGGTATTTTAGAAGATATGAAAAGTTATCTTGAAATAGTTTGTTCTAGGTTAAATTCAAGTTGGTTAAATTTTGGTAGGTAATGTCTTAGTATTTACTAGATCACAAGTTGTTTACATATAAAAAATACACCCTGTTGAATATACTCTTTATTTATAAGTGATGTGTTGGCATTTACCACATCACAAGTTATTGATATACATAACTTGTAGATTGTTGAATATAGTTTGTAGTTAAATAATTATGGTAACAACTTATAAATATATTTCACTTAATGTAAATCAATCCAATAAATTACTCATTCCTATAATTTCTTTATATAAACAAACTTACATTTATGAAAATTCCAATGATTCAAACTTTTATTATTAATATAAATAGACTTGCATCCCACACAATTATACCATTTCAATGGTTGAGAATGAAGACCAAGTTATCCCTACAATATAGCCAGTTGCCAAGCTTACACCTAACTGCCAGGCCTATGAGCAATCTTCTCTTGGAATTGGAAAAGCAAATTTATATATATTCTTCATAACACTCTAAAAGCATGCAAACTTTGTCATTGTATCTACGAAAATAATAATGATCCACCATGTAAGCTTTTTCTTAGGCCATTAATCTCTATATAGCAAGAGTTAGCGTTGCAACTAAACTTACATGGAATATGGCATCCCGAAGAGGCAAAAGGCCCTTGTACAACCTATCAATTAAACAAATAATCACTCACTTTCTAAGTGAGACTAAATATTAGTAGTCTAAATCAATCCAGATTCATTTTAATCCAAAGTATATGATAATGCAGAGCGATCAAATCTTTTTTTTATAAACATTTTGGAGAATGCAAACTTGTTAAGGTATAAGAGAAAATATAAGACATGATTCTCCATTTTTCAATTTTTTTAAAAGCAAACTATTCGCGCCATCATGATTTATACGCCAATCCATATAAACCACCTCACCCATTAAATCCTTCAGCAGCCAATATTTCAGCAAGAACTTCTAAGAATCCCTTTGTAAAATCGGAGTGTGTTTGCACCCAAATTTTGCAATAAAATCTGTAGAATCAGATCCTGCCAGAACAATTAAGGTCCAATTCTGTTCTGCGTTTGTTTGTCTGAGTATACCTGAGTAAGATAGCTTGAAGAATTCATATAATCCAAACTTGAGGGCACGGGTAGCCAACCATCCGGTGACTAAGGCATCATCACCATGTTTCTTCACTAAATTAGCAACAACAAAAAATTGAAATGCTATTTGAATGTAAATAAAGATGGCAAGAAAAGAATGCACAGATGCCATGATAAATTATGTGTTTCAGATAGTAATCTAGGGTTTCAAGGGTCGATTTCAATGAGAACTCCTAGTCAATTGTTGCCTTGTTCCAAGCGGGAATGGAGCACTTAGCCCCACCGCCTTTATCTGAGTTCTTATTTACACTTTTTTCAAAATAATAGAAAGCCTTCATCCTTTTCTGTAAAATGGAAGATATTATAATTATTGAAAAAAAGAATGAATGAATCGATGCCATACATATCACCAAAAGATTCGAAATGAATTACAACAACACTGCTTGGTTTAAGCGTTTGCTTGGTAGCGAGTGAGTGGCCGAGATTTGGCCATGAGATGGTTGTCAATATGACACAAATTTGCTAATCAATGGTTGCCACTTTTGAGTATAACCTTTAACAGAGACAAATTCTGAAAATGTTTAATTTTTTGATATGGGGGTGGTAGAGGATTTTAGGAAAACTAGTGTAGCTGATCATGACCTCCCTGGTCCATCATGATGCATTTTCCAACCAGTTTCATGTACAGAGGTTCAACTAGTACAACTTTGGAATGAAAGAATAGGAGTATCAAGGCATTCATCTAAAATAGCAAAATAAATAACATTTCGTTACTGCAATTTGGATAAATTACTATCAAGAAAGAAAAAGACAAATATTCAAGGTATAAATATTCCATTTGCAACTGAAATATCTTGGTATAGATAGACAAGAGCATGTGAAATGAATTCAAGCATAACTATTCCATACTCCAAATCAGTTTAAGAAGATAACACTAAGAGGATAACATATAAACTAAAGAAGAAACATTTTCTGAAACATTCATACCACAAATATCTCTGCAATTCAACTGGAATCTCTTTAGCATCCAAGCAAATTCATTAACATAGATCACAACAACAAACTGCAATAATTTCCCAACAATAATGAAACCATCAACAACCATTTCATATTGTATTAACTAGTTTGAATAGACTAAAACATAATATGAATAAAGTCTAAGTTCGCATCATGGCTGATCCAACAGTGGATCAAAACCAAACTTAAAAGGAAGAAAGCTTCCTATTGTTCCAAGTCTTTTTCCTCCTTTGATGATATTTAAAATACATAAAGCATGATGAATTCAACTAAATATAAAAAACTAAATGTTTAATAAAACAAGTTTATCTTCTGAAGATCATATCTTCATGAACCAAATGAAAATAGCAAAATCTAAAAAGTAATGATGATTGTGCAAAGGTTGTGTAGTCGATGCACAGTGACCGTTGCTTTTTTCTTTGAAAATTGGTACATGGCTGATAGCTGAAGGCTTGATCTGGCTACCACACCTACTCCATGTCGACCCCTTTAAACCCTAACAAGTGGCTTCTTCCACTGCACATGCAAGAGTGTGCAGCAGTTGTGCAGCGCCTGTGTAGCGAATTTTCAAAATTGCATGTTGAATGTCCTCCAACCTTAACAAAATTCCATTGTGCTACTAAATACCACTCCAAAACACCAAATTCGTACTATTGTACTAAATGAAACAACATCAACAACCTTTGAAGTTAAAACAAAATTTTGAACTTGAAGTGAGGCCTTATTACCTCCTCTTCCTTTTGCTTAAAGTCTTGTTGCTAGAGGCTTGTGTCTTTGAGGCTTGAGGAGTGGGGTTAGTATGTTCAATGGGTGATGACAGAGTAGGTTTAGCTTCAGTGATAAGTTTATACCTTAGTTTAGGCACCCTTTCAAGAGAAGATGCTCTAGTTGCTTCTTTATACTTATTTACTAATCCCCATGCCTTATGTAAACTCTACTTCATGCTCCTTAACTTTGCATCCAACACCAAATTCCCGACATACAGTTTTTTACGTTATCTCCTCACTAGAATGGACCATTTTACAAAATGATTACCTCTGTCGAGGGCCTTGGATGGCTCACAAACTGCATTGTCACAATTCTCAAGAATATGTTGAACGTGCCTCTTGTAACTCTGATTTGCTTGTTTGAACCTCTTGACATGTTCTTAACTCTCCTCCAGCGCTTCCAGGCATCTCTAATACTCTCTCCACTGATCAAAAGTTGGATTTCCAAGTGCTTGAGCCACCTTCTTCAACGGATGTACATAGTTGAATTTTTATTTAGATTCTCTTGTTGAAGGTCCACTGGATTCCATTGCAATCGCCTTGGCCTATTCAGCAAATGAGACATGTTTCCCTTTGTCTTTGGAAATATATTTAGGAGGTGTTTCAATCTTTCCAACTATTGGTTGACCTGTTTGTTTCAAATCTCTATTTTTATTTTCAAGAAATGTTATCTTCATTTGGTATTTTGAAAGGGCTTATTTCATTCTGACCATCTTGGGGTCTTTTTCTTCATATTGTATAGTACCTTTTTCAGATTGTGCTATATCTTCCTTCTGCTCTGGATGCATTATTTCAGCTCCTTTCACTTCTTCCTCTTTGCTATCTTCTTTCTTCTCTCCCTATCTATCTTCATAAATTTCTACCATTACTTGAGGGCCTGCCTCTTTCTCATTCTTTTTAACCCTTGAACTTGTCCTAGGTCTCATTACAAACTCCTCTGGAATTGTATCTTCAAGATTTACCTTAACCTTAGTAGACTATGTTGATTCCACCTACACTTTTTCTTCTTCGGTTGTTTTCTTACCCTTTATGCCTTGTTTCTTAGCCTTCTTACCAAGCTTTCTCGTGAGTTCTTTGCTTGGATTTTCATCCTCCGTTTTTACTTATTTTGTCTCCTTCACTGGGTGGATGACTTCCTTCTTATGTGTTCCATGCACTTTATGTTCTTCCACGTCCATTTTCACTTATGAGGACCCAACTTGAGGCAACAAATCAATACTGGAAAGGAAATCTGACAAATGCATTTTCTTCTTTTAAACTGCAAATTTGCCCAAATTTTTGATAATAGAGAAATGAAATAAACTAGAAACATGATTGTCTTTATGAATCTGAACTTTGTCTTCCATTCTCTCGAAGATTTTGAGTAATAAATAAGGTAAGTTCATGGGTTTTCTCTTTGTAAAATGCCACAACAACCTCAAATGATACTGATGCACCCTACTAAATCTACCTTCATGGGTTAAGTACCTTAAGATGACTTTCAAAAGTTCAATATACTGCTCCTGAAGCTATATAGTGGTAAAATTTGTAGAAAATGTATCCATTAATTCTGGCTTAACAAACTATTTAAATGCTAGGATGTCTAGCTCATCTCCTTTAAATGATTTTTCCCTTGCTGTAGGGAGATTAGTGGCATCAACAATTAACTTTTTAGTCATGAAAATCTCTTGGTTTCCTAGCTTAACTTTGCCATCATGAAAATTCAGAGCAAACATATTGGCTAGCCTCATATTATGACCTACCTTTTGGACCTTCTAGAAAAAAGGGATACAACCTACGTTTTCAAAGCTACCCTAATAGCAGATGAGAAATTTATTAGGTTCAGGGTGTCGAGCTCAGTTCACACTAGATATCCACCTTTCTTGCTGACAAAAGGAGTCATTTAATCTTGATACCTGGCCAAACTCAATTTTGAAAGAGGTTACGTGTACAGGTCAAAGGGTACAAGACTAGGCAATGGTGACAGTGCAATTTCTCTTAAACAGTTGTATCAGGAAATGGTGACAGAGAAGGTTTCTGAACTTGAAGGTGACTGGGAAAAATTCAAATCCACGTTACAGTTTACTTTGACCTTCAACATCATAAAATGACTACATTTCCCATTTATGAAACATGACTGAAAACTTGAAAATGTGACTAAAGGCTTGATGGAAAAACAGAGTGTGCATAGTGATTTTTCCTTTAACAGAGAATGTGACAAAGCTTGGCAGAATTCGATCAGAATATAAAACAGTGAATACACAGGCAAGGCCATTGACTCCTACCTCTGACAACTCTAAGAATGATCTGCATGCTATTGAGAACTTTGCGCAGCACTGCACGACCTTAATAGCCTCTACACAACAAGAGCGTAGCACAATATCTGAATTTCTCTACAACCCGCCTTTAATACATGACCAATTCTCAAATTCCTTGCATGAAGAACCAATTCTCAAATTCCCTGCATGAAAAACCAATTCATTTGCCTATGTTCAGTGGTAATCAAAATGGTGGCCTTCTGTAATGATTTTGAAAATGACACAAATTTTTGCTGACACAATTGAACTTGATGTTTAATTAGCGCTCCACATGAAAAATACCTGAAAAGAAATCATTTTGGAGTTTGGGCATAACAAAATCTAGAGAAATGATGTGGGCATGTTGAATGACTTGCATATAATGGATATGGACAACAGGGAAAATTTTAAGGATGGAAATTTATCTTTAAGTTTAGAAACCTTGGCGAATCTGAGTAGTCCATAATATGAAATCTACAAAATGTTTAGAGATATTTTTGTAAAAATATTCAAATTTCATTCAATAAAATTTGGGCGAATAATTTTTACAAAAAAAATGGAAATTAGCGAATCTTTTTTTTTGGGAAAAAGTATAGAAAATTAGCCCATGGGTGAATATTAGCCCCTAAAATTTTCCCTGATATACAGGGATTAATCATCCTACGAAATGATGTTTAGTGAATGGAGTTTTAGGCCCGAGAACTTATACTTGGATAAAATGGGGATCTAGGCCTAAAATAGAAAATAGGGGTAATATGAATGTTTAGGAATAGGGGAATTTTAAGATAACAAGGGAATAAGGGGATAGGAAGGAGGGAAAATATATGATGTTTAAAGAAGGAAAAGATTTGGATATTAATGATTATACAACTTTGACATCATCCTTTTGATTGTAGACACATGATCAAGTAAACATCCTAACAAACTCTCAATACCCTGACTTAACAGTCGTCATTGGAATCAAGACAAGGAACACTACGACTTGACGTTGGTTTCGGGAGATTTAGAGAACTTTAATTTTTGAGCCTATTTTTTAATCTCTGGATCAGTCAAGCAATAGCCAGTATATTATAAGAATCACACTAGAGAGGTTTTTCAGGTTCTCATAGGTCAAGCCATGTAATCTTATTTTTTTAACTCAAGTTTCCTATGTGTTTTCTCTTTCTATATTATGTGTGTTCTATTTGTTTTGGTCACCATTCAATTAAATCTTAACCAGTGAGGGTCTAAAGTAAGGATTGGCCAAGTTCCCAAAAGAAGCTAAGGCCTGGAGATTGTGTCAAGGAAATATTTGGAAGATGAAGGGGTTGGTGTGAACAACGTTCACTCTTGAACAAAACCCCTGTGAAGACGAGCCAAAAGAGTGGGTCGAAGTTCAATATTTAAGGTCATTTGATTTCTTGGCCAAAAATCCAACATTCAAATTCATTTCATGAGTGAAGTGTGGGCCCTAAAACCAAGTTCATCCATTCACTTCAAAGACCAAACACGAAAAGGGAAATAGTGTCAGACCCTGAGCAGGAAAGAAGACCCAGATTAATGCAAGTTAAATAAATGGTGAAAGTTATTTTGATGGGACCCCGATCCAGGTGGATATTGGTGGCCACCCACAACTATTCCATTTGGACCCTCAACACTATTCTTATCAGTTTCCTACTATTCAACACAGTTTTTGGTAGATTTCAAGTCCTAAATTTCCAAAGTTGTTTTTACACTTGAATCCACGTTTTTGGGCGGAATGGGAAAACATAAGTTAAAGATTGATGTTTGCAGTCAAAATGCGTTTTCCTGAGATAAACCTTTCTAATAGGATATCATGCATGCCAAATAGATATCATATGCCAAAGTTATGATCCTGGGAAACTTATGTTCCAACTAACCCCATCTGGGCCATAACATTTTGTTGCATCATCTCCTAAGGTTAGGTTTTTGGAAGTTTAGGATTTCTCATTATTTATTCATGATAAAAAGGCCTTGTAGCCTCATTGTAACAGAGTTCAAAAGGCATGTAACCATGACATCTCTTCTTAGAGATAAGCTACCATCACCCAAGCTAGTTTTTTGTCATTATAGATGTAAACAATTTTTGAATTTTTAATATTTATTAATCATGTTCATTCCATTATATCTCTATGTTTTTTCCTAAATATGTATTTCATTTCATTCCTTCGTAAATTTGGATTAATGGTATCAGAGTGGTTTTCTCTCTCTTTTTTCTATGGATGTCCCCAACGAGATAGGGGTATAAAGAGTTCATACATGAACTGCTTGAACCCTTGCAAGACCAGCACTGCCAACCTAGACGACCTCCCATGGCAGAAGAAAAGAAATTTGAGGGAGATCCTATCAAATTATTGCTTGAAGAAGCCCTCAAACAACAAAGGAACGAGATCATGGATAATATTTCCCAAATCCTTCATCAAAAACCAATAAGTGACACATCTTCATCCAACAATCAATTCGAAGGCACTTCCCCCTTTAAGGTACAATTTAATTTTTGCATTCCTATATTTAAAGGCTATATAGATGTAGATGCTCTAAATAATGGTTAAATCTAATCAAAGAAGTTTTTTGGTCCTTAATTTTTCTGATAGAGAAAATATTACTTTTGCACTCCTTAAGGTTGCCCCCTATTCCAAGGATTTGTGGAAAACTTGTTGTGATCAAAGGGATGAGAAAGAGTTCTCACTATTTTTAGTTGCACCCTCTTGGGAATTTTTCTAAGAGGTTGTTAAGGAACAATACTACTATATTGGCAGATATGAGAACAAGTACATAAAATGTCCCACACTACGACAAGAAAGGGACCAAGAAGTGTTGGAGCTCACAAATATCTTTCATATCCTATGCACGAAGCTGGGTATGGTGATTAAGTACCAAGGTTATCTACACAAATACATACAGGAGGAAATGGAGTTCCTAGACATCTCCTCACTTGGTGCAGCGTATCAATATGTTGTCAAGATCAATAAAAAATTTAAATAGAAGAAGTGATATTTTGGATCTGCAAATCTGACGCAGAGGCAAGGGAATCTACAAAATACAAAACAAAGGATAAAGACAAGGTGGAATGACCCAGGACAACTCGTCGAAGTTGCAAGCAAAGAATAACAATGGGAAGATGAAGAAAGACACGGGAAAGTGGTGTGAGTTCCACAAGATCCCCACTCACAACTAAAACGAATGACACACATAGTAGTCCATGGTGGTTGAGTTGAAAGCTTCAGAGTTAGATAAATGTTCCAATTCAGAGGCAAAATCCAACAAGGGGAAATAGATCATTAATGTAGATCCCAATGCCACTATTTCCATCACCAGGTCAGGAAAAGTGAGCCCAAAGATCCAAAGGAGGGTGAATGTCTCCCACTCACAGATGCGGGTGAAGGGTGCTCCACTATAGTTCATTATCAATAGTGGGAGTCAAAAGAGCCTCATTTATGTAGAGGTTGTTAAGTGGATGGCCCTGCTAACAACACCACGCTCGCAACCATTCACCATCACGTAGCTCCACCAAGGGAGATATATTTGCATTAGCCAACAATGTCGCCTTCCCTACAACATCAAGCCTTTCAAAAATGGGGTATTGTGTGGTGTTTCTCCCCCTGAGTTTGTGATGTTTTATTAGGCCAACCATACTTGTAGAAGCGTCATGTTGAGTATGAGTCCAAATCTCGTATTGCAATTATTAATTAGGGTAGAAAACTTTACAGGATACCGAAAGTATCCCTGCCTACCACCATTTCTTTAATCTCAACTAAGAGATGCGGTAAGATAATCTCCCATACTGGGAAATTCATTTCCTTCCCGATTCACTCTTGAAGTAAAGGAAATATCATGGCCACATCCTCGGCCCCCAGAAAGGACTCTTATACACAACAAAAGCAAGTGGATAAGGTCATGGAAAGGTACAGGGACATATTCTCATCACCCACAGGGGTACCTTTGCACTGTTAGGTCAAGCATTCGATCAATCTAACCCCTAGAGCACCTCTACCTAATGGGCCAATCTACCATCACTCTCTTCTAGAAAATGAGGAAATAACACAGCAAATCCGGGAGTTGCTACAAAAATGGCACATCCGACCAAGTTCCTCACCTTGTGGGAGCCCATTTATACTCGTATAGAAGATATATGGGACCTAGAGGCTCTGCATTGATTATTGGACACTCAAAAACATCATAGTAAGGAACAGAGGCTCAATCTCATGGATTGATTACCTTCTAGACCAACTCAAAAGGGCTGAGTACTTAAGCAAGAATGATTTGAAGTTTGGCTATCACCATGTTCCAATAGAACCCATGGATGCTTGGAATATTACCTTCATGTCTAAGTAGGGTCTCTTTGAGTGGTTGGTCATGCCCTTCTGGTTGACAAATGTCCCCGCAAAATTTATGAGGTTGATGGATGACATGTTGTCGCATTTAACAAAATTTTTCATGGTTGTATATCTAGATGATGTCCTCAAATATTTGACATGTCCTTCAAACCTAGCTACAACACAAGATATGTGCCAACCTCGAGAAACGCTCCTTTGGCATGGACTAGGTACAATATATGGGCTACATAATTGATGAGCAAGGCATGCATGTGGATCTAGCTAATATCGAAGTCCCTTGGGTTTGGTCAGCCTCAACGAATTTAATAGAGCTTCACAACTTCTTGAGCCTTACTAATTTCTATTGGAAATTCATGTTGGGATTCTCTCATATCACTTGGTCCTTAAGCCAAGTTACATAGGGTGGAGAAAAATAAAAAAAATTGGGTCCAAGTCACAATAGAAAGCATTCATTTAAATGAAATATCGCCTTTACTCTGCACCATTCCTCACCTTGACATACCTACACCATTTAAGATTGAGGAAAATTCCTTTGATTATGGTATTGGTGCAATATTCACTCAACAAGGGCATCAAGTCGCCCACCACAGTGAGACACTCTCTAATATTGTTCGAAGGTACCCCTATGATAAGGAAATGTATTATTTTGTGCAAGCATGCCGAAAATGGAAACATTATATTCTATCGAAGGAGACGATCATCCACATGGATCACTGACCTCTTCAATTTATTCAAACAGAAGGGAAGTTCCAGAACAATCTCCTTAAAAAATGGTCCACATATATGCAACAATTCCATTTGAACATTAAATAAAAGAATGATAGCACCGCTCATGTTGCAAACTAACTTAGTCGACCCTTGATTATGGCATTGAGCATGATTTTCAACTCTTGTGGGCACAATACCAGTGGATGGCCATAACTATATGACAGTGACTCAGAATTAACCACCACCTACAAGATGTTGGTTGATGGAAATCTAGTTCCAAACTTCCACCTTCAAGATGGATTGTTGTGTTATCTGGGACATCTTTGTGTTCCTTCAATTTTGTGAGCCTAGCTGATTTAGGAGGTGCATTACAACTAGATCACTGAACAATTTGGTGTGGAGAAGATAGTGGTAGAACTACATAATTATTTCTATTGCCCAAAAATCCGACAAGATGTTGGTAAATATATCATATCCTACACTACCTGTGTAATCGCCAAACCAACCATTAAGAAGCAAGGCATGTACAACCCTCTGCCTACTCCTATTCGACATTGGGAATACATCTCCATGGACTATATGTCGGGCTTTCCTTCTGCCAAGAATGGCAATGAATTTGTGTCTACGGTCATTAATAGATTTTGTAATATGGCCATATTGGTTGCTTGCAAGAAGATTATTACAACAAAAGCCACTTCCAATATCTTCTTCGAACGGGTGTGGGTACATTTTGGGATTCCATAGACCATTTATTATATCGAGATAGTAAATTCCTAAGCACATTCTATTTTATTCTCTAGTTATTGTTAGACACCAAGCTCACCAAGTTGACTACCTTACACCACCATATTGATGGCTAGACAGAGGTCACCAAGAGGATGATAATGCACATACTACACACATACAACTCTAAGTATCCGTGAACATGAGATGAAAGTCTCCTCTATGCGCAACACAGCTAAAAAAATATCTCCACATCTCAATTAACCACAACCCCTTTCAGGTGGGCTTGGGATTTCAACCATTATGTCTCATTAATGTTGCAATGTCTCTTGCAACTACATAGATAAAATATGCACATGTTCAATCTGAAGTTGATAAAGCAATCAAGTTTATTGAACGCATTTAGCGCATCTTCCATCAAGTTAATGATATCCTATATAATGCCAATACTAAGTACAACCAATGTCATGATCAACATTAGGTTCCACATAAGTTTCAAGTGGGCGACAAGGTTTGGTTTCATTTGCAAAAGGAACACCTTGCTAGAACCCATTAGAAGCTTCAACCTCTTTGATATGAGATTTACACCATCACCAAGGTTGTGGATGAAAATTCTTCTGAGCTAAGTATACCCCAATTCCTTGGCCTACACCTAATATTCAATGTGGACTTCCTTCAACCATCCTTTCTGTTAGCGCTTGAAATTTCACCTCAGGCTGAAAAAGGTAAACTCCAAGGCAACATCAAACCACTTAGCCTCGTAGCTAGCCCTACGGGGCAGGAGAGGGCTCTCTCCGGTCTATCTCGGCAAAAGGTCTTCAAAGGGCGGAGATGACCAATAAAGAACACTGATTTTAGGCTAGTAAACTGATAAAAAGTTTGATTTGGGATTTTTAGGGTTTTGGTGGAAAATTGGGGAAAGGCAATTTTGGGTGCGGGGATTGGACACAGTTTTCGCAGGGGGTTCTTTGGGGCGAGGTAGGAGACTGTATTGATGCTTTTGAAAGATTTGGATGGATGAGAATGACTGGTGAGGAGCTAAGGAGAGCAAGCAATCACCTTGAATTCTCCTTAAACAGCTGAAAACATTGATATTAAGCAAACTTAAAGGCAGAGCATAGCAACCATGAATTCTACCTTAACACTTCATTTGCCTAATTTGCAGAAGAAAAAAGTAAGAAGATGATTCACATAACAAACTTACAAGTACAAAGAGAAACACACCATCAATACATGTAACCACAGGAATCCCAAAAAGGACTGCAAAAACCTGGTTTTTCTTCCTTTGCCAAAATACAGTGATACAATCAATAATACAATATAAGCTTTCTCCCTCAAGAGTCCAACCATGAAAATGACCAAGAAAGTACATAATATAGGCAAGCTAACATCTTTCCTTGCCTCTAGGGGTCGAGCTCACTATCCTAGGAGCTGTTTCAACCAATTCCAAACTGATCACTAAAATCTAGGCAGTCAAAAAAACTTGCCTCTATAAGCTAGGAAACCAATTCATTCATTAAATTTTTGCCTATCTCATGAATGAATCTTCTAGAAGAGAAAAATAAGTGTTAAAATATCATAAAATTACATCATTTACATCAAGGAGGATCAAAATCCACTCCAAAAAGTCAAACCTAGTCAAAACTGCGTTCTGCTGAGCTGTAGGTGCATTTCTGTGAAAATTGCCCAACGGGTCGCGCCGTGATTCTGAACGGGTCGCGCGCCTTTGGAGCAGTTTTTGAGGCACTTCCAGGTGTCCAAATGAGGCAAACGTGGGCTTGTTGGAAAGGTCTGGATGTATACTTTCCAACCCAAGTGGAATTTCTGAATTGGGTATCCATTTGCCCCTCAAAAATTGCAATCTCCCAAGATTTCTTCCGGTGTGTCAAAAAGGTGTTAGAAAGTCATTTTTTGCTTGTTTTTTGACCTTCTGGAGGCTCAAAACTTGGTGAAATTTCTTGGTGCTTGCTGAGCAAGTGTATTTTGTCCTGAAAAATCCAAAAATGCAAACTTTTCCTGAAATGGACCTTCCCATCGAAAGGGTCGCGCACGGTGCGCGACTCGTTGGTGGAGAAAACCTGTTTTTTGACCAAAAATTCACAAGAGACCAAAAATGCTCAAAATTTTTTGAAATTTGTGCTGGGGTTGAGTCATTTAGCACCATTCTCCTTCAAGGAATCCTCAGCCAAGATGTGGAGGGGATCAGGCCTTTTTCTTAGTTTTAGTGCCTTGGTGCACCTTCATTCTCGTCGTGCATACGTGCATTCTGGCCCAATAGTGGTTCTTCATATTCCGAAGCAGGTCCTTATCTCTGTTGGCCTTGGCCAGCAACCTCTCCAAATGAGCATTGACCCGGAGAAGCATGGACTCTCGATCTATGGGTGTCAAATCACCGGGTCTCCTACGGGCTAATTCCCGGTCTTCACGAATCCTCTGCTGCTCATAAAGCTCGTGCTCATCCTCCAACTGTTTATTGCGCTGCTCTAAATAGTTAATTACCCATTTTGCCATCTAAAATTTCTTGTGCAGTGACTCATTCTCGGTCCTTTGCTCTCGGATGATCTCCCTAAGCTCCGAGCTAGGAGAACATGTGTCAAGATCAATGATGTCAATATCTGGATCACCTGACAATCCTTCCTCAATCATGGGCTGCTTACCCCTCTCCGATACCTGTGCTGCTGTCGGAAACGAGGCCCCTTCCACCTAATGTGGAGATAACACTCGCGATGCTGATGAAGAAGGCGAGACCCCTTCCACTTGATGTGGAGAAAATACGCGTCGAGCTTATGCAAATAAGGCCCTGTGGCCTCTCTGATATGTGACCAACAGAGGAGAGCTGACATGTCTAACCTCGGGGATATCATGCTGCTATGAAGGTCCTCCCTCCTCATAAACAACCTCCAGGAGTGGTGGTGGTGCTGTGAAGAAATCTCGGGAGATGAAATCCTCCCATGGAATACCCTGTTGGGCCAACTGATGCATGACCACAATCTTGATCAAAGCATAATGGTAAATGCTCCTATGTTGCTGTGTTGGACTCTTTCTCTGCACCAATGACACCATCTTCTCAATATTCCGGCACATGAAAAATGGTATGTTCATCATCTGTACCCGTGTGAAATGCATCAACAAGCGAATATGGTATGAAAACAAACGTGAAAATCTTCCCTCACAGGTGAAATAGCGCATGATGAACCTCATCAAGGGAACATACTCATCCCTCAAAAATCTGAAAGGAAATACACCAGTCATGTGCCTCATATATTCAGGTTTAATGTAGGGCTCATACTGAAATCTGTCCAATAGTTCGCGCTTGTTCCACTCTTCTCCAACATTAGGTATCCCTGTTTCTTGAGCAACCATCTCAGGTGTCAATGTAAAATCCACTCCTGCAAGATTTACATGCCCGTCATGCAAATGCAAAACAAACAAGCGGACCAATTCCCTGTGATGCTAAATTTGAGAAATCCTCTCGCAAAATTCATAACATGATTGATAGCGGAAACATGTGACTGCAAGTGGACAAGCCTGCAAATAGGTCAAAGAGGTGGGCTCCTCTCTCACATGGTGACCACCCTTACCACCCCTCCTCCTTTGTACCTCAACTTCTGGTGTTGACTCACGGTCATCACTTTGCTCATAGTCGGTTTCGGTTTCTGACATGGTTTCAAGAGCAAAGTGGCTGAAATGTATTGCTGCTTCTGCTCAAATGACTTGTTGTTTTAACTGTTGAAATGCTACTTCAAGGGGACAAATAACACAAGGGAGATGTTAGGGAAGGGACCTTTTGAGGGAGCTGAGGGAAAATATATGAAAAAGGGTATTTAGGGAAGGAATCATAACATAGGATTATGTTATTGAATTTTAGGGATAGGGGTAGGGTTTTAGGGCTTTGGATATTTTTGTTAGGGAGATTAGGTTAAACTGACAAGGGAAGTGGTAATGAGATGTGGGAAAAATGGGAGTGAAAAGGATGACCTTGAAAACAGAAAAACAAAACCCTGGCTTTACTTGCACTTTGACATTTTTAAGCTAAATACACATGAATTTCCCATTTCAACTTGATAGCATTTATACACATTTTCCATGGTCATTTTGCTTTAGCAAGCAAAAAACATTAATGATTAGAGGCCTACCTGCAAACTTGAGGAGATTTGGGGTCGTTTTGAAGTGTGTAGGCAATTTGCTGTAGGTGAATTCCCAATGGGCCGCATGCAGGTCTGGACGGGTCGCGCGCGCCCAACACGTCGCGCCAATGCTTTTTTCTAACTGCTATGACCCCCTTGACGCGTCGCGCCTGCCCAATACGTCGCGCACAGGTCTGGATGGGTCGCACGTGGGCTCTGTCTGCAATTTCACCCAATTTCTTTCCAAATCGCTTTTCACTATTGCTTTGAGGAAAATGATGATCAAATGGAGGGAGAGGGGGCTTTATAGGCTTGATTTAAATTAATTTCCCCTCAAACCCTCTTTCTAATGTTTATAACTTGACACTTTTTCAAAATTTAAATGCTACTGACTTTATGGTTTCCTTTTGTCCGGAAATTGGTTGAACTAATGATTTTTCTTAAAAAAAATTGCAGGGATGGCTTCTGAGGAATCTTGGAAAAGGAGACCAGGGCTGCATGCTGACTTTCGAAGAATTTTGAATTTTTACAAGTTTTTACAAAAATGAGAAAATGACCTTGTCTTTAAAAACAGGGTTTTTAAATCCAAGGTAAAGATTAGTTGTACAAGATGAAATCTTTTGAAGAAATACTTTGATAGTCATCCCTCTGGCCTGCTGGGCATGTATTGACTTTTAAAGACATGACCTCAAAGACAAATTGGAACTAAACCCTAGACCTAGGACGTTTGACCTTAAGACAAGACAAGTAACCTTGAAAGAGCTTATTGACTGAAACAACTTGATCCAGCAGTGCCAAGAGGGGAATAAAGACACCAGCTCCTCCATCAGGGTTATGGCATGCCTAATGGAATGCAATGAGATGACACTGATGAGACACCTACTTATGCAAATGCAAAGAGTTTTTATCGCTGATGGAGGGCTACTAGACCGACTCTAACACTTTCTCCCATTATTAAATACACAAGAAATTCATGAGCAACTGACACCAATAGAGCTCAACCCATATTGCATTGAACAAGCCACAACTAATATAATCATGGACACACATATTAGGAACACTCACCACCATAGGATCCAACTGTATCAGGTTTTCAAAGTTGACCAACTCCTGCACCAAGGTTAGTGGTTGACTAGGGACCAAGTTCAACAAAAGTTTCCCGTCTCATACAGGTGTTCAATGCAATGGGAACCATTTCTTCCTAAGGGGGGAGAACTAATATAGGTGGATATTGGTGGCCACCCTCCTATTCCGCTTGGACCGCCAACGCTATTTCCTATTGGTTTCCTATTTTTTAGCACAGTTTCCTATTTCGACAATTTTCTCTTTTTGGTAGTTTTCAGGTCCTGAACTTCCAAATTCATTTTGAGGACCTAATTTTTTTTTTTTTTGGGAAACGAGAAAACTTGATTCAAATAATACATCTACAATTGAACGTTGTTTTCTTCAAATATACTTTTCTAATGGGCTATTATGTGTGCCAAAAGAAGATCGTATACCAAACTTACAACCTCAAGACATTAGAGAAATTTTGAGGACAAAAATGGGCCTCAAAACAAAAATGTACAACAAAAATAAATTTATAAGAACCAATAGGATTCACAATTATGATGTCAACCATGGGGAATAATTCACATTTCTGGAGTAAAAAAAAAAAAACTAATTTTTCAACTTGTATTTTCAACTTATATCCCTATGATTTTCCTAAAATTTCGAGCAGGAGCAATCGTTCGACGCGGAATTTAATTTTTCATCCAAGGAGTACCCATGTTGCATACTTTCTATGGACCCTACTACATGAAAACTATGAAAACTATGAAAATCATGATTGCAATCATGTTTATCATGTATTTCACATTTTTCCTGTAGTAGGGTCTATCGAAAGTATGCAATATGGGTACTTCTTGGATGAAAAATTAAAATTTTCATCCAATGGGTGCTACCACTTGAAATTTGAGCAAAATCATAGGGAGATGAGTTGAAAATACAAGTTGAAAAAGCATTTCTTTTTCTCTTTTCCCTCCAAAACTTGATGAGATAATCTAATCTTATTTTATTATTTCCACTATTATTTTATAATATTCCTTAGGAGGCCCATTTTAGACTTCAAAATTTCTCTAGTGAGTTGATGTTCCAACTAACCTTATCAGGGACCATAAGCTTTTGGCACTTCATCTCATAGGGTTAGGTTTTTGGTTGTTTAGGGTTGCTCATTGTTTCTTCACAATAAAAAAAATGCCTCAGAGATTCATTATAACGCAATTCATAAGACATGTATAGTCATCGCATCTCTTCTCAAAGATAATCTACCATCACCTAAGGTAGTTTGCTTTCATTCTACATGTAAACAATTTTCAATGTTTATTATTTATTAATTGACATCATACTCATATGTTTGGACCTTTCGGCCTCAACACGATACTACAAGAGAAAAGGGGTGAATATCCTAAGTCCCAAAATTGGGGTGGAAACTACGTGTTCAGGCCCCTAAATTTGGTTGCCTCACCAAGAAAAAGATGGGCCCCACACTCCCGAATAGAGTAGACCAAATACAAACCATTGTTGTGTAAATCCTTTGTCGTTGTCGTCAATTAGATTGGAGTTTGGGCTAGAGAAGAGAGTGGAGGTGTTGATACAAAGGTTGAAATGAATGGGCGTAGCAGAGTATTATGCTATGGAACATGATCACAAAATGGAAGAACATCGAGTTCATTGTTACAAAAGGTGGGAAAAAGCGAGGCTTTGTGGGCCCATAACCCACAGCTTTAGGAGTTTGAACCTAGAGGGATTGAATTTGATAGACCCCATAATGAGTCGTCATCAACTAAGGCTTATGCATAGAAAATAAACCATAGGGAAGAACACGAATTTAGGGGAAGTGATGTTTTTTCTTGTAGATATAAAACCTTTTATGATGATGCATCCTTGTTTTTATGTGATCCATGGATGCTTGGGAAAGATAATTGAAATCCTATCTTGATGATGCTTGAGTTGGGTTTGACATATTGCTTGGAATAAAACTTGTTTCTAACTATATTATGTCATTAATCTTATATGAAAGTCTTCGTACTTTGTTTAATCCACAAGACTCAAGGTTTAAGTATCCCATACCTAGGAATGGCATCTAAATTTGGAGGCTAGTGCTAGAATTGTATTAGAATGCACTTTTGTGATGCAACACAGTTAGGATTTGCAAACCCAAAGTAAGGCAAGGCCTCTAGCATGTAGAACTTGTGTGTTATGGGAGAGAGGCCAAACACGACATGACAACATGTATGTTAGCTTGTTAAGGATATTTGGTGGGATAACTAACTTTGGTTAGGTATGATTCCTATATATGAGAATTTAGTGGCTATGGTTTTCTTATGGTTTTGCTAGCTATCGTTTGGAGAAGTTGATTTTTACTAGCTTTCCATATTTATGATAAAGTTATGGTATGTACTTGTACTTCATCTTTTATATATAGGAATTTCCCTAGCTCCCAATTATTTTTTTACTGGATATTTGATGTTCATCCTATGTTATCTTCATGATTTAGTAGATTCTACCCTTAGTTATGTATGTTGATTTCACATAATATAGAGTAAAATTTATTAAGTAATTTAACATATATTTGGAAGATAAGATCTAAGAAACCTCTTGGTGTAAATGAAATTTCTAGAATTTGCATTAATTGCTCGATTCTCAAAATTTGTAGCAAAATTATCCTTGAGCTCTCAATATAACTTCTTCAATTTATTTACAAGCATGTTGAAACACAATTATATTGATTTCAAGTAATATTTTGGTGTATAAACTATTGCCACTCACAATTCTCTCTCAATGAAATATGTGTTTTTCAAGTTTTCTACAATTGTTTTGAAATAAAAATCTTTGTTTGTGATTGGAAAAATCATTAGCAATTTTCATTCCATTCCTATCATTTTAATTAATCGTGGTGGATTTTTACCCAATTATACCAATTTATTAACCCAATCATGCTAGTCTTTTAACTAATTATGTTGGCTTTTTTTTTTTCTTTTTTTACATGTATATGCATCCCATAGGTTTGGAGGCTTTTCCTCTTGCTCCCCATGCTCCTAGAATGGGAGGTGCACCTAGAGATATGTTTTTCCACACACTCCCACACCCATTTACAAAACTCTACAAAACACACCCTGAAATGCTTCATTGAGTTGCGTCACACACTTAGCAAGAAAGGGGGCTTGTGGGAATTGCCTCCCAAAAAGTGAGACGCATTTCACAAAAATGGGGACCTTTGGAGATATTTGGAGATATGTTTATTAGTGAGATAGAATATTGTTCACACTTCAAGTAAACATGTTTTCACTAGTTGAATAAAAAAAAAAATCCTTAAAAGCCTAGTCCCAACTCTTATTGTAGTTAGTATGGGAAGTTGAATCAGGGAAGAGAAATTAACCTATGAATAAAGTAACTTCCACTTAAAGCATTGACTACAAAAAATAAAAATAAACTTATTCCCTTATCAATCTTGTCCAAAATGAATGATATATTTTCATTTTGCTATGTGAATTTTGCATTATTGTTACTTCCTAAATTATAAGCTAATTGTTAAATATATACATACTTTGGTGAATCTTTTGTTACATATATGGCAGGATTGATTCAGAATAATGACATTATTAGGATTATAGGGGTTACATATTTTACATTAGCATGTCGGTCAAATATTATAGTAGATATATAAGAGAGTAAATGCCATATAGTTTCTAGTACTAGGATCTATGGTCTACGTTCTTGTAGAAACTCCTTGTAGATTCAAACTGCTTATGTAATATGCTAAAACAAAAAACTTGAATCTAATCTACTCATCAATGAAAACAATTAATTGATCAAGAAATCACAACATAAACATGAGACAAGAATCAATCACATATGATTAGAGATTTATCTAAGGGGATATATTTTTGGTCTAAACCCCTTCCTATCTGTATTTCATTAGATCAAAAAATATAGAAGAAATACAATGCTTTTTCAAGTTTGAACAATCTTTGCACAAGTATAATATATCTCACTTCCTCACAAGATGACTCTGGTCAATACTTAGCCAATTATGTTGCATGCTAAGCTCCTATTTCCTTGCATTGTTTCCTTGGGAATTATCCCCCTATTAATTAGGGAAATTCCCAATTAGAATTGTGCAATCTTTGCATGCCCTTCTCTGATTGCATGCACCACTTGTACAACTCGAAAAATTATACAACTGATAGTACACTACCCTTGAAATCTAATATCAACTGGGTAACTCGAATTTCATGTATGCATGAGTTAATTATGGTTGATTTATCAGTTAACTAGTTGAACATTAAAGTTTCACCCCACTGCTAGACCTCCTACTAGTTCCTCCAACAGTTGGAACTAGTTTAACTTAGATTAACTCAATTTAACTGAATTAAATTATTACAAATCAAATTAAACTCACCCTAGGCTCCTAACATTTAGGAACCACTCTACATGACTCAAGTTAGGCCCTCAACTTGAATTAATTAAGCCAACTAGGTGAAATTAACTTAGTTAGTTCATTCTTGTTGTCTTGTGATGTGGAATTACAATTTTCTCCTAATTTAATTCAAGGGAAAATTGAATCGGATTTTTTCGTTGCCGTTTTCAACACTCCCTCTCAACAAGAAAGGGGTTATCAGATACCCCAATTCTATCTCTATGGAACTCGAATTTTCCTCTTGACAATGCCTTTGCCAAAATATTTGCATCATGTTCCTTTGCAGGAATGTATTCCAACAACATGATCGGCCTCTGCACACAATATCATAGATGGTGATACCGGATGTTGATATGCCTGGTTCGGTCATGCCAAAATGGATTTTCAGATATTTTGATACAACTTTGATTGTCATAGTAAATCACAATGGGATCCATCATCTGACCAAATAACCCAACAAGAATCTTCCTCATCTAGATAGCTTCACAAGATGCTTAACTAGTAACCATGTACTCTGCTTATGTTCAACTGAGTGCAACTGATCTTTACTTCCTGTTGTACCAAGAAACTGTTGTTGATCCAATACTGAAGATGCCTCCCAATGTTCTTTTCTTGTCTGATGAATTACCCGCCTAATCTGCATTTTTGAAGCCTTGCAACTTCACTCCCTCTATCCTCTTGTACCAAAGACCATACTGAGTAGTACATCTGAGTTATCTCAACACATGTTTAGCTGCCTTCCAATACAATTTGGATGGATTAACCATTGTTTGAATAAGTTGGTTAACTAAATAACACATGTATGTCCATGTTTTCACAAAATACATAAGTAAACCCACAAGCTTCCTTTAAATAGTCACCTCCACCTCCTCATATGAAGTGGCATCCTCTTTCCTCCAACTGCCTATTAGAGGAGTGTCCATAGGTTTGCTACTCTCCATGTGGAACTTCTTCAGTGTCGTGTTGGCATACTTTCCCTGAGAGACAAATAGTTCCCCATATCCTTGCCATACTTCCAAACCAAGAAAAAAATGCAGGAGTCCCATGTCCTTCATCTCGAATTCTCTTGCAATATCCTCCTTGCAAGACTTGATCAATTTCTCATCACTAGTTAAAATTAAATTATCAACATATAATACTATAAGCAATAATTTACTTTCAACCACAATATGGTAAAGGTTTGCATCTACTTCACTTTTGGTGAAGCCAAACCTGGTGAAATAGTTGTTGATCCTGGTGTACCAAGCATGGGGTGCTTATTTCAATCCATACAATGCTTGCTTGTGTATGCACACATGCGACTCTCTCAATGTACACCTCCTCCTCAATCCCTCCATTGAGGAATGATGTCTTCACATCCATCTAGTGGATCTTCCACCCCATCTGTGTTGCAAGAGCTATAATTGATCTAATTGAAGAGTATATTGCAACTAGAGAAAATATCTCCTCATAGTGAATTCCCTCCACCTAAGAAAACCCCTTGGCCACAAATATGGTCATGTGTTTCTTGATGCTTCCACTTGCTGCTTGCTTCACCTTGTAGATACGCCTTGAACCTACCATTCTTTAGTCTTGGGACAACTTCCTAGACATTGTTTCTAACTATGGAATCATATTCCTCTACAATGGCATCAACCCATATTGTCTTATACATTGCTTCCTCAAATGAGGATGGTTCTGCCTCAACTAAGTCACTCATCATACCCATGTACCCGATGTATCGATCTGGTGACCTCCTCTATTTGCGCTATTATGTGGGTGCTCCCACATTCTCTTTATCATCATGCAATAATATGCCAGCTTCCCTGGTGCACTTCCTTCCATACTTAGATGTATCTACATGGGTGGGTTCTTCCACTCTCTGCGTCTCTGCTTGCGCCTACTCCACAACATCTTGAGGTTCTTCCTTTGCAACCAAATTCTCCCCATCTACATGCAACTAAAGCTCCCTCTCAAGGGAATATCTCATGGCATTCTCTTCATCGAACTTCACATCTCTACGAATAAATATCATCTTGTGAGATGGAAGGTACACCTAATAGTTGTGAGGTGTATGAGTGTACCCCACAAACATGCCCAACTCAGCAACCGACTCTAGATTTTTCTTTGCATCCTTGGAAACATGACAATAAACTGATGATCCAAATCATTGGAGGAATGAGACAAAGGGAAGACTTGACAAAATAATAAGAACCAAAAATATCCCATCCTAGTACTACACTAGCCCAAGAGTGCATAACTGCAAATTTCTCATGAAATCTGATGCATTAATGTGGGTGTGATCCAAGTTGCAACTTCATGAGTGACAAATAAATATGCCATAATGCGTGAGAAAAATATTTCAAAAAAACATTATAAAAAGAATTGAGAATAGGGCAATTTAAAGAATGAAATATGATATTGCCAAATATTGAGAAATATTATGAAAGAGAATTGAGAAATATTGAAAATAGTTATAAAAAACAAAACTATTTTATTTAATGTGAAGTATAGCATAAGACTACATTAGGACAAAAAACTTGCTTTACTCCACGATGAAGTCTCCTATTATAAAAAAAAAAAAAAAAAAAAACAAAAAAAACAAAATTATTTTATTTTATGCGAAATATAGAATAAGGCTAGATTTGGACAAAATACTTTCTTTACTCCACGATGAAGTCTCGTGTTTAAACTTTTTACAGTGATCTTTCATTAAGAGCCATGCCTCTAATTACATTTCAAATAACATAGGTAAATACCATGGTTTACAAAATTCATGGGTGAATACAATGGTAAAACATAATAACTTAAGATACCATGGCTAAATATAATAAATTACAATACCATGGGTAAATACCATGGTTTACAAAATCCACAGGTAAATACCATGGGTGAGAATTATAATTACGATGGTAAAATTGAAATCATGAATCATCACGCGATTAGATTCTCACTTTAATATTACGATTTATTTTATTTATTATCATGCATCATCCATGGTTTTAAGAAACATTGATATAAAAATAATTATTAATTTTGTAATTATTTTCCACGTGGATGAATCCTCTCCCCTTAAGAAGCAATGGTCTCCATTACATAAAGTTCCCTCTAGGGAAGTCTTTGTATAATAGGAGCATAACTATGGGGTTGTGAATGACCCAAAACCAAGTGTTGTTGAAGAAAACGGTTTTTCAATGTTGACCCACAACTGTGGGTTTGTGGATGACCCTTAACCATGATAAATGAATATCTGAGGATGAGATACCCTACAATGCTTATGGGTCAATTGTGATACTAACAGTGTGACACCTAGCAAATGGAATTTAATGGCAATGGTTTTTGTGTGTTTGACTCATAACCGTGATGAACGAAGATATGAGGATAGAGATACGGTATAACTCTTGTGGGCTAACTATGATTCTGACAGTGTGCGACCCAGAAAATGGACTTCGATACCAAGGGTTTTGTGTGGTTAACCCATAACCATGCTTAGATAGTTCGTTTATTGGTATGCCTGGTAGTGATCTGGTGGCGTATCTTTGTAAATTCTCACCATCCAATGAGATGTTGTAAAGGCTTCCATCATCTCACTCTTTTGTCATCTAAGTACTTCCTCAAGCAACAGTTTGACAGGTTCTCCTACTCTGACACTTTTATTTGTGTCTGTCATGTGAGGTTTTTGGGGTTGGTGAGGGTGGTCTTGCAAAGGTTGCAATAGCTTGAGTCTGAGCTCCTTGTACCCTGACCTCGTTGGGGACATGCACAAAAAATAGACGAGAGAAGCCTTGCTCTCATACCAATGATCCAGATCGTTGGGGGAATGAGACAAAGGGAAGTAACAAAATAATAAGAACTAAAAATCTCCCAACAAATCACCCACCGCAGTACTACTCTGGCTCGGAATGAGACAAAGGGAAGTACAAAATAATGAGACAACAGAAGCCTTGCTCTCATACCAATGATCCATATAATTGGGGGAATGAGACAAAGGGAAGTGACAAAATAATAAGAACTAAAAAATCCCAACAAATGACACATCCTAGTACTACTCTGGCTCGAAATTAGCTCAGGTGTGGTTTAACCCAAAGAGGGGAAGGAGGATATTACTAGTAGTCAATATTCTTAGCCTATTGAGAGCGGTTCGCGTGAAGGGGAAACAATGGCAGATGGTGAAGATCATGCGGAACGAACTGGCGAAAACCGGGTAAATAAGGAAAAATCTGCTTTTGAGTTTCCAATTGTGGATCCCGATACTATTTGACAAATGAAGAATATTCCACCATCGACTCTTCCTCATTTCCATGGTAAAGTTCATGAAGATCCTGACTCTTTTTTATTTGAGTTTGACATTTTGTGTAGAAGTTATGACTATTCAACTGAAGCTCAAAAGTTGAGATTGTTTCCTGCTACTCTCAAAGACTTAGCTTTGCGCTGGTTTATGGGGCTAGGAGGGAACACCGTAACTTCTTGGGATCAGATGAAGAGAGTGTTTTTATCAAAATATCAAGAATATTGCAAAACTCGTGACAAGCAAGATGAAATCTTTACAATTGTGCAAAATGATGATGAAACCTTTGAGGATTACTTAGAAAAATTTATGTATATTTTACAAAGGTCGAAGCTTAAGTTTGATTCTGGTACTATTAGAACTCTGTTCTTGTGTGGACCTATTGATGATGCTAGAAATAATTTGAACCTGTTAGGACAAGGTGATATTTCTCATAAAACTTTTGATTAGATCTGTGATTTGTGCAGGAAATTTTCAAGGAATCAGTATAGATCTGGTAGAGGAATTCAGAGTAGAAACATAAAAGCTGGATCTATTGATGCTATGATTATTGGACTAGAAAATAAAATGGAAAATATGAAGATTGAAATAATGAATACTATTAGAAAACAGTTAGATTCTTTGTAATTTCAACAAAAACTTCTAAAAGAACAAGAGTCATTATGTATTTTTTTGTCCTAAATGTAGAGATAAGTATCCTCCTAAAGAGTGTCCTCTTAATTTGAAGGAAACTAATAAGTGTGTTATTTGTGCAGAAGACCATACCACAAAAAAGTGTCCCTCTATACTAGGACTTAAAGTTGTAACCAAAGGGGAACAATCTGAATCTAAATACTTATACGCCATGGGAGAAAGGAGGAATTGGCCTCAGGTAAGTGTAGATATGGCTCCTGAATTTTCTCCACACTATTTCGGTTATAATGGACATGCATATTCGTATCCTAACACTAATCATTCTAAAAAATGCCAGTATGGGATTCAATTTTAGCATGGCCAACCTTCTCCACCATGGAAACAAGGTTGGAGAGGGAAAAATCATCCTCAATATTCCTACCAGCCACCTATGTAGCCATATCCACCTACATATGCACCTTATCCAATGTCTCAACCATCTTTAATTTAGAGTCAGTCTACTCTACCTTTGCCTTTACCCCCACCGTTTTGACCTCCTCACTTGCCTGCTCAACCTGTACCCAATCCTAATAATAATAAAGCAATGCAAATGATCTATGTAACGAACCTGCCTTTACCATTCGGATACCAGTCTATTCCAGTTGGGGTTCATGATATCCAATTGAGATCGGGGAGGACTGTAACTTTGGATTATTGAAGAGAAAGGAGAGGAGGAGACTCCTAACCATTCTATAGAAGTTGTCACCAAGCAACCCATTCCCTTACCTTCTGAATCCTTACCATCCTCTTCCAACCAGGCTCCCTTTCTAGAAAGGCTAGTTGTGGAAAGAAGTGAGCCTATTTCTAAGACTAGCTTGGTTTCTGAACTCATGAACCTTTTTATTAAGGTACCTTTGTTTCAGGCCATTAAAAAGATTACCATTTGTACTAAGATTATTAAGGAACTCTGTCTCAAGAAACCAGGGAGGAAGAGATTAGAACCCCAAACCATTCAATTCGTTGGTAGGGCAGCAAAGTTGATGACGGGATGCATGTCTATGGAGAAATATACTAATCTTGAAAACCATGTTGTCTCAGTTCAGATTGGTGATGTCCTTGTCTCTAATGTTCTTATAGACTTGGGGGCAGCCATTAATGTCATGACTAAACAAATCATGGATCAACTTCGGTTATCTCATCTTCGTCCTACTCCCACTGTGCTTGAATTGGATGATGTGATCATTGCATTAGATTCTTGGGAATATCCCACTGATTTCATTTTGCTTCAGCCAAAGAACCCAGTAGGAGGACATCCCTTGATCCTGGGTCAACCATGGCTTGCTACAGCCGATGCATATATTGGATGTTGTTCCGGTGACATGTATATTTCTCATGGAGATTCTAGGAAGAAAGTTACCTTGTATCCTCCTACCAGATCCATTCAGGACCTCCGAGATACCTTATGGTTGGATCAAAGTAGTGATGAAGAGACAGTCCATTTCTCTTATACATCATTATACTGGGTCTTCACAAGAAGATGGGATTCAAGATTTCCTAAATAATGTAGACACTATCCCTAATTTTGAGCCATTGAGCTAGATTTTCAGCCTCGATTTTCATGAGAATCATGATTCTCATTCTTCTGTACTACTACCTTTGACCACCCCCTTGAGTGTTCTCGAGCCTGATACTACTCTTGTTGAGATTAGCCCTGGTAAACCCTTGCATTTTAGTTTAGATCTAGACTCATCTTAGCAAGAGCAACTTGTAAACTTATTGCAGAACAATCTTGGTGCCTTTGTATGGGGTTATGAGGATATGAAAGGCATTCCTCCTAAAACCTGTACACATCATATTTACACTCAGGAAGGAGCCCTACCTATCCAGCAACCCCAAAGGCGTATGAATCTAGCTCTGAAAGATGATGTGAAGGAAGAATTACAAAAGCTTTTAGATGTTGGTTTCATCTATCCTATTTCTAATAGTCAGTGGGTCTCTCTATTAGTGTTGGTTCCTAAGAAAGATGGGAGATGGAATATTTGTATTCGCTATCAAGAATTAAACAAATCCACTCTCAAAGATTAATTTCCTCTTCCTTTTATTGACGAAGTGCTTGATACCCTTGCAAGAAAGAAATACTTTTCCTTTTTGGATGGCTTCAGTGGTTATGACAGATACAAATTGCACCCAAAGATTAGGAAAAAACTACTTTTAAATGTCCTTGGGGAACATTTGCTTATAGAGTGCTCCCCTTTGGTTTATGTAATTCCCCGACTACCTTTCAAAGGGCAGTCCTGGCTATTTTTTCTGATCTAGAATGTGTAGAAATTTATATGAATGACTTTTCTATGTTTGGTGACTCTTTTCAGGAGGCTCTCAAAATTTTGGAAAAGGTACTTCTTCGCTTCCAAGAAGCCCATCTTGCCTTGAGTGACAAGAAATGCAGGTTAATGTGCAAGGCATGAGTGGTACTTGGCCACCTAATTTCTGATAAAGGTATCCAGGTTGACCCAGCTAAGATTGAGATCATTTTGCATCTTCCTGCACCCAAGACTCAAAGGGAAGTAAGAGGTTTTTTAGGACATGCTGGTTACTATAGGAGATTCATTGAATTTTTTTCTAGGATATCTAGCCCTCTTTTTCGACTTCTAGCTAAGGATAGTGAGTTTTCTTGGTCCACAACTTGCTAACAGTCCTTTGAAACATTGAAGGAAAAATTAGTATGGGCACCAATTTTGAGAGGTCCAAACTGGTCCCTACCTTTTCACATTTCCTCTGATGCTTTAGATTTGGCTATTGGCGCAGCTTTAGGATAGGAGGAAAAAAAGAAATCCTATGCCATCTATTTTATTAGTAAGAATTTGTCTCCCACTGAATTAAATTATACAGTTACAGAGAAAGAGTTTTTAGTTGTGCTTTTTGCAATTAACAAGTTCAGGCACTATATTACAGGTTATGAAGTCTTTGTACACACTGACCACTCCACAATTAAATATTTGATGAATAAACCATTGACTAGCAGTAGAGTGACTAGGTGGTTGTTATTGTTGCAGGAATTTAATATTAATGTTTTTGATAGACCAAGAAAATATAATGTGGTAGCAGATTTTCTTTCAATATTGAATAATCCTGGTGAAGTAAATCTTGTTAATGATGATTTTCCTTACGAACATCTTTTTGCTATGTCAACAAACTCCCCATGGTTTTCTGATATTGCTAACTATTTAGTCACTAGAAAGACACCACCCCATTTGTCCACTCGTGAAAAGCAGAATATTATTCAGAAAAGTGTTGCATATTCCTGGATTCAAGGAGATCTCTTTTACACTGGTCCAGATTTGATTATTCGTAGATGTGTAAGAGAGGAAGAAGTGTTTGAAATTTTAAAATCTGCCCATGATGAACCTTGTGGACGCCACTTTGCTGATAAGCGGACTGCATTATAAGGTATTGTGCGCTGGCTACTTTTGGCCTTCCTTGTTCACAGATGCCAAACAATATGTCAGGGGGTGCGATAGTTATCAGTGAATGGGTCAGCCTAATCAAACTAATGTGATGCCTTTATGCCCCCAAGTTATGCTTGGGCCTTTTGAAAAATGGGCTATTGATTTTATAGGGCCAATAAATCCAACTTCATTAAGAAAAAAACATATTTTGGTTTGTACAGATTTTGTTACAAAATGGGTAGAAGCTAAAGTTATTTCTTTTGCTGCATAAAGGGTTGTTGTTGATTTCCTTTTTACTGAAAAGTTTATTAGATTTGGTGTGCCTAGAGAGATTGTGTCTTAAAATGGTCCGTAGTTTATTTCTAATCTGGTGTAGGGTGTGATGGAGCAATATAAGATCCGACATAAGAAACCTACACCATATCACCCACAAGAAAATGGCCAGGTGGAATCCATGAACAAAGTCATCGAGTCCATCCTTACAAAAACAGTAAATATGTATCGGAAGGATTGGGTTGAAAGATTACCGGAATCTTTGTGGGCATACCGAACCACTTGGAGAAATAACACAAGACATACACCATATGAGCTGGTATATGGAAAACAAGTCCTGTTGCCAATCAAATTCCAGATCAAAACCTTTAGAACCGCAATTCATTTGGGGCTAGATCTCTTTGAAGC
This sequence comes from Pinus taeda, assembly GCA_000404065.3. NCBI lineage: Eukaryota > Viridiplantae > Streptophyta > Pinopsida > Pinales > Pinaceae > Pinus > Pinus taeda. The sequence goes on along the minus strand of APFE030732967.1, from coordinate 4,883 downwards.
GCAACAACAATGTCTCCTGCAATTGAGTGAGATGGATGAATTTTGAAGGGATGTTGTTCAACAGAACATATTGGTTCAGAAGCAACGCAAAAGGTGGCATGACAAGTCTATTTAGAAAAAGAAGTTTCACCCAGGTGATTGGGTACTCCTTTATGATTCTAGATTTAAATATTTCAAAGGAAAATTCCATACACACTGAATGGGACCTTATGAGGTGGTCCGAGTATTTGAGAATGGAGTGGTAGAGATTAAAACTATTGATGGACAAAGCTTAGTGTTCTTGGTGAATGGACATATATTAAAGAAATATTTTCAGCCACTTGCCAAAAAGGATTTTACATAGCAAGTCCAACAACAATTTGGGACGGTAGTGATGATGGTAATACACGTTTGAAAACGTGAACTTTCTATATATATATATATATATTATATATATATATATATATATATAGAAAAGTATCCACGTTTTTTCAACCAGGTTGGTATTACCTCCATCCAACACCGTCCCAAATTGTTGTTGGACTTGCTTTGTAAAATCCTTTTTTGGCAAGTGGCTAAAATATTTCTTTTAATATATTCCATTCACAAGAACACTAAGACTTTGGTCATCAATAGTTTTAATCTCTACCACTCCATTTCAAATATATATATATATAAATACAACTCTTTTCCTGTAATTATAATCAGTTTTGTGTCCATGTGTAAGAGGTCAACCTGATATATATATAATATATATATATATATAATGATATAATATATATATATATATATATATATATATATATATATTATAATAAGAACACTCTTTTTCCTGTAATTATGAGAAAATCAAGTTTGCTGTCATGATTGTAGTAAGGATCAACCTGAAAACCACTTGCTGGTGGGAAGATCCAAAATTTCTAAAAGGACAATTGCTTGATCTTTAGAGGTGTAGCTTGCCACAGAAGAACAAGGTTATTCAGTAGAAACCACCCTTACAACACAATTTGGGATAACTAGCATGGATAATTTTTATCAATGTAACATTTATCTTGATGTAGTATTTTTATTTATTTTTATTTTTTATTTTATTTTATTTTATTTTTCTTGCACCAGTGCAGGCAGACTTTCTAGAATATTTTCTGCCTTTCTTCATATCCCATTTTTGTAATTCCCCATCAGTTTTCTTCTTCTATCCCAGAATGCTTACCTTCCCATGTTCTTCCAAATTCACCCTATCCGTTTCATAAATCCCACTTTTATCCCTTAGATTTTTTCCCTATCCCACTTCTGTTTACACCCTCTTAATGGTATTGTTCCTAGAATCCTTGTCATAAACTTCCTTCCCATTCTGAATTTTTTTCCCTTTTCCCACTTCTTTGTTCCCCCATGAGCTTATTGCAGGATCTAGTGTAGAAAGAGCAAAAGGATGTGCTCAAAAACATCAAAAAAATGGTGAAGCAAACCTTCCATATGATTGGGAAAGTCAAGTTAAAGTCCAACCTATGTTCTACCAAAATTTCATGTTTTTTCAGCAGATTTTCTACTTGCACCAGTGCAAGCACATTACAATATACAGTAGTGCAAGCAGAGTAGTGCAAGTAGAGCAACGCAATATAAGCGGTGCAAGAAGATCAATACAAGACCGCACCCTGTCAGAGATATAATGCATTTTGATCTTTCCATGCAATATAGTGTGCATTATAAAGAAGTGGTTATTATGAAAATTTGAAAGAAGTCTTTTCATTCAATTGTTAAGTACTTTATTTTATCATGTATTAATTAGGGAGAAAATGATTTAAGTACAAAGTGTTTATGGTTAGAAATCGTGATCATTTTAATGAATGCTAAATGTATTTTTTAATGAATTATGAAGATGATGTGGATAATGTAACCATTGCTTGGATATGATTACACCCCTTGCGAAATGATCCTTTATGTCCTCCATTTGAAATCATTACCTTACCCAGCCGTTAAATCACTTCCGCAAAGTACCCCTAATCCGTCTGGCACACCTTTCAAAGGATGTTACGCATCCATGGCAATTTAAAGGATGTATTAAGTGATAATTTAAATGATTGGATGGTGAGTTGGAAAAGGGCGGTGGATGGTTGGGCCCCTATACATAAGAATCCATCTTCCTCGTTTGTTTAATGTAGAAGAGAGTTGGATTGTTCATAGTTGTTAAGCAACGATGCCGCCCATTAGAAGTGAGCCATCGTCCCTTAGGAAAGTAAAGAAAACTGCTGAATACGGCAATAATCTTGCACTATTACAGGAATCGGGGTTTGTTTAGTTTTTACAGAGGTTTGATGGGCACGACAGGGAGGTGGCTCTGCAATTTGCCAAGAGTTTTAAGGACGACTGAGTCAAAATTTTCCCCTTGAGGTTCAAGGTCACAGAAGAATTCATCGCAGAGGCCACAAGGTTAGAGAACATTGGTGAGAAATGGTTCAAGAATCAGAACCTAGAGAATAAGTGGTGGCGCCGATTTGTCGTTGACAAGAAAATGCAGGTGAATTGGAAGAACAACATCCCCCGCAGTGCCCTGCTGGATCAATGGCGAGATCTCCTTTATATTTTGCAATTTTTTTTGATCCACGAGGGACACTATTCCTTCACATTTGTTTACCATTTCAAAATACTGCTACATTTCGAAGCGGGCCGACACCTCTGGTGGAAAATCAATTTCCCCCACTTCTTGCTCAAGAGTTTAGAGAGGATGGCCAAGGGTGTGCAAACTGTACGAGAAGACGAGGTTGACAAAAAATTATACCATCACGGGTTAGTCAAGATCTTGGTCAAGAAGGAGTTGGAAGCCAAAGGCATGACCTAGGCAACATTATTAGAGCAGTTACACAAAGAGACACTTTCCGGGAAAAGGACAAAAGACCCTGCTAGTCTGAGTACAAGCATGGGTCTGGTTAAAAAAAACGTGGGAGGTTCTTTTCACACTGGTACAAAAAGAAAGAGACCCATAGAGACAACGGAAGAGGAAGCCCCATCTCCAATAGAGAAGGTGACCAGCACCTCCGTTGAGAAGAACCCCTCCTTTCAGACTACCTCTCCAGTGTATAAAAGTGCCTCTAAAGGGCATAATTTGTCAGTCCTTGCAAACACGACGATCCACTCCAAAGAAACAGAATTTGAAGAAATAGAAGATGAAGCCTTGCTGGTTAACTTTATCCAGAAACCTCGGAAGAATAAAGAAGAATCGAGTGCAAGCAACATTTTGGTTGAAGGGTTGGATGCTAATATGGCGCAGTCCCCATTTCGACAGGGTATTGAATCCCTTGCCACAACAATTAAAGAGAAGGAAGCACAGGGTACTGAATTCCCTGCCACAATAGTTAAAGAGGAGGAGGCATAGGGTACTGAAATTCCTCCACCCGATGAGTTGGAGGCACAAGTCTCTCATCTTAGTAGTTGTATAGCCGAGCTGGAACAACAAGTTTGGGATTTAGAAGAGCTTATGGTTAAAGAGAAGGATGATAAGCAACATAGTAAAGAAGAATTAACTGCAGAGGTCAAGAGGCAGAAAAGAGAAGTCAAGGTGTGGAAGTATTGAGCTTCATAGTGTTTTAAGTGTCTCAAGAAGGTGACAAAGAAATTGAAGATCAAAGAGAAGAAGTTCAAAACAATGTAGATCGACATCAATATTATAGTACATGATTGAAGTGAAGCACCCAAATTTCTGAGTTTTTTGAAACAGGTAAAAAGTTGTGTGAGGACACACAACAACTTAGGGGTGGGAGTATGTTAGCCCCTAAATTGTCCCCATTCTTGTCCTTTTTCCCTTTATAAACCACAACTATTTACCTATGTTTTACCCTTTTCACATACCCTCATCCTGCACTAGTCCAAGCATGGTGATATATTTCACATGTACTTTATTTTTCATATTTTATTTCAATTTAGCATTTAATTAATTATTGAATTCAGATTTCTTACTTTTAATGCACTTTTGTAACTTATCCTTATCTTAGATAAATACTTGGTAAATAAAGCCACTTAACGTGGCTGTAGATTTAAGTGTAGGATTAGATCTCGCACTATTGCTAGCGCAACGAATCCGCACAACAGATCCAGACTTCCCTAGCCACCGCCAAGTTTTGTGCATCATTGGCCACGAAGACCAAATCAGCCAAAGGCAACCAAAGACAAGACTGAAGTTGCAGATTGCTTGAACAGAAGCTGAAGATTTGGTCCATAGCCAACAAGTTCAATTGTCTATATTTAAAAGCCGAGGCTAAAATCTACATTTTGTTATGTAAATGATTGACTGAATGGCCCGTACTAAGTTTAGTAGTTACGGTCTTGGGCCGACAGTCTATAAATCACAGAATGTAAATAGAATTAGGAGATTAGTAGATAGAGGAGATAACAACATTGTGTTCCAAGCCTATTGTATATTTTTGTTATCGCCCAAATCTGGGCTGGACTCTGTATTCCACGATGTACTTTACCTTTGCAAATTAATAGAAATAAGGAGATCTGCCTGATGCTTTTTCAAATCTTATCTATTCTTTTAAGCCAATGAGTCTGATCTGAATTACTGAGTAGTGTTGTTTCTTAGACGGGAAACGAGTTGGTTGGCTAGGGCCCAGCCAACCCAGCTCGTTTACCCTATTTTCAGTTTCGTATTTATTTATGTGTTCTTCTTGTTAAAGTGTGATTTAATTGAATTCTATTTCCATGCACATTTATTCTTGCCAAAGTGTGAGCGGATCTGTCGTGTGAATTAGTTAGATTTACTTTCCTGCAATTTCCTTTCATGCAATTTATTTCAACTGGTTTTCCCCACCTAGTGCAAGCAAGAGAAATGAACCTGCACCAGTGCACATTGGTGTGATTAATTCTTTCCTATAATTTCCTTTCATGTGATTTATTTCAGTTGGTTTTCC